>PVIC010015098.1:0-35670 GCA_004025085.1 Thryonomys swinderianus
AAATAAATTTTAGATCTTAAAATTAATGAAATTTTTATTTTAATACTTTAAAGGCATAATTACTTATAATATACTCATAGAATATTTATTTAACATCTACTAGGTGTAAAATATTATGGAAAAGTGCGGAAGGCCTTTTTGGAAGTTCACCATCTAATGGTGATAATGCACATATGCATAAGTACATGAGTCACGAGCAAATTGTCATAAAATATGATGGAGTGTGATTCTTTGAGCTCAGTATATTAGATTCTGATGCATTAGATACTAGTAGGCAAATTTTGAAATGAACATCAATCACATGCATTTTTACTTATGTTTGATTTAACAAACATTTGAGTTCTAAGCATTTTATCAAAGATACAGTGCCAGATAAGACATTTTGTCTGTTCTGAAACAGCTCAGAGTGTTCTTGGAAAGGTAGACACTAAAAGGATGCAGCTATATTACACAGTAAAGAAGTGCCACAGAGTTAGACACAAAAATAGGGACAAGTCAGTTGTGGCAAATGTATGACTCAATTTAAACTTCTTGGTTATTCTGCAAATAAACTATAGGTTTCCACTGGTAAGAATGTAAGCATCTTCACTTTCCTGAAAAATCAGTAACATGAGCCCACGTTCTGAGGATTAAATATGGCTTCTTAGTCCTCATCATCTTGGCTCCTTATACAGAGCAACTGAGGTGAAATTGCCAGGACTAAGGCCACTTTGTGCTTCTTATTCCTCTGACTTGGGTGTAACTATAGTTGTAGAGACTCTGCCTGCTTCTGCCTCTGCCTCTGCCGCTGTCTCTCTCTGTCTCATTTCCAGCAGATGCTGAGAGGTTTTCAGTATTTCCCACCAACCAGATCCTATGAACCTTTGTCCATATATTTCTTGGACAGTTTTACTTAATTTTTATAAGTGGGATTGTGGGCTTATTTCAATCCAGTGGACTCATTTTTAATAAAAAATATTAAAAATTGGCTTTTACAAATAAAACTTTGCCCCAGGAAAGACTTTATTCCTATTTAATAGGTTATTACTACATGTGTATATTCCATAATGTTTGCTTTCCTGTGGGAAACTGGTACAGGTACATAAGACGTTTTCATTCCTTTTTCTTCCATTCTTTTTCACTTCTCCCTTTCTCTACACATCATTTGAAGCCCTTCCTTTTTTTTAGTTCTTTTTAATTTTTAAATTGACTTTATCGGTACATTTTATACATACATTATGATCACGTTCAACATTGTGAATTTGTACATGTACATGGCACACCTTGATTTGTGCTGTTCTTCTAGCCCCTGCACTTTCTATGACCCCCAGGACCAATGTACATAGCTTTTTACCTTTTTATTAACAATTATGTTTTTCTTTTCCTTCTTTACTTTCCCTTACTTGCCCTTTCCCTTTTCCTTTTTCACATTTTCTTCCTACTTCACATTACTTATCATACATTTTGGCATTCACTTACACTTTCAGTTCTTCATACTAGAAAAAAATTACATATCTCCATCCTATTTATTTCACTTATGAGTATGTCCTTAAGGTACATCTTGTTGAGTATAAACGACTTAAATTTATCATTCTTTATGGCTGAGTAATACTCCATTTAAAACCCACATTTTGATATAGTCTCCTGTTGATGGCCATTTGGAATGTTTCCAAGATTTAGCTATTACAAACTGAGCTGCTATAAACATGGGTGCACATATGGTGCATTCCACATTGTGGTATGATTCTTTTAATCTTCTGTGTATATACCTAGCAGGGGGATAGCAGGGTCAAATGGAAACTCGAGTCTGAGTTTTTGTTTTTGTTTCTTTGAGACAGGGTCTCGCTTTGTAGCTCAGGCTGGCCCTGAGCTCACTATGTAGCCCAGGCAAGCCTGGAACTCAGCAATCCTCCTGCCTCTGCCTCCCAAGTGCTGGGATTACAGGCATGAGCCACCATGCCCAGCAGAGTCCGAGTTTTTTTTTTTTTTTTTTTTTTTTTTTTTTTTTTTGCTTTTTGGAGACAGGGTCTCGCTTTGTAGTTCAGGCTGGCCCTGAGCTCACTATGGTGCCCAGGCAAGCCGCCGTGAACTCAGCAGTCCTCCTGTGTCTGCCTCCCGAGTGCTGGGATTACAGGCGTGAGCCACCACGCCCAGCATTATATGTGGTAACTGGGGATCGAACTCAGGTCCTTGCGCTTGCGAGGCAGGCGCCGGAACCACTGAGCTAACCCTCCGGCCCAGAGTCCGAGTTTTTAAAGGACTATCCACAGTGGCTGCAGTAGTCTACACTCCCATGATCAATGGAGAAGCGTTCCTTTCTCCCCACAGCCCCTCCAGCACTTATTATTGGTTGATTTCATGATAATAGCAATTCATTGTGGAGTGAGATGAAATCTCAGTGCTGTTTTTTATCTGCATCTTTCAAATGACCAGCGATATTGTACAGTTCCTCATATGTTTCTTAGCTGCCTTACTTCTTCATCTGAAAAATGTCTGTTCAATTCAGATGCTCATTTTTGAATTGGGATTTTAAATTTGGAGGCTAATTTTTAAAAGTTCTTTTTTATACTCTAGATAGCAATCTTTTATCTAAGAAACAGCTGGTGAAAATTCTTTCCCATATTGTGGGTTGACTTCAGCAACAAGCAAGTGGGGAAGTAAAGAAGAAAAAGAGGTAAGAAAAAAGGACAGAACAACAACAACAACAAAGAAAAAAGCACTACCAAAAGGGCCCTTTCGTGATGTGGATCTATGGTCTTCTGTAGATACTATGAGCAGTAACTCACAGATCAGAGCTGACTAGTCATAGAGAGACAGCTGTAATCCCTTATCTAGGTTCTGATTATAGTCCCTGTGTTGAGCTCAATGAACTCCTGTGGGCTTGAACTCTTCAAGAAACCAGGGTCCTGTAGGTGTGTCTGACTCCACAAACTCACCAATGGGTGTAGTCAGCAGGATTTCTGCATTCTTCTAGTGTTTTTTTTTGTTGTTGTTGTTGTTTTTGTTTTTTCCTCTGTGGCAGACAGGGCAGCCATGCACTGAAGGCCTCAATGTCAGTCTCAGCACTGCCGCCTCACTTATTCTGTGTGTACAGACAAGTAAACGGACTCTCTGTGGGCTCCTCCCTGCATGCTGGCCTCATGATCAGAGCCCAAGCGTGAGTGTGGGCAGACAAGAAGATGGAGTCTCTGTGGGCTCCTCCTCTCAGGCTGGTCATGGAGGAACTCAGGACCTGAAGGCTGTGGAGAAGGGGGCCAGTCCCACGCCAAAGGCCTGCCTGGGCAGGCACAGCCCTTACTCAACATGGATAGAGAAGTGCATGGAGTTTCTGTTGTGTCTTCCTCCGATGCTGGTCACTTGAGAGCTCAGGCAGGTCCTTCCGATTTTGGTTTGGGGTATATGTTCTCAGTACATAATGCATACATTTCTCGAATGGAGTTGGTACATGTATATAACAGACCCCAAGTGAACACTTTCTTTTTTTGTTCTTCTGTAATAAAAATCAATACAAAGTCTGCATGCTACAACAAGTCAGGTTATTAAATTTTTAGAGATATCAAAAGTACACAAATGTCAGGATTTAGGCTTTAATTTCACAGGAAACTTTCCAGATTTTTTAAAAGTATTTTTGCTATTTAAGAAATAAAATTTATCTTCATTCTGATGTATTCGCAAGGGCCTAATTTGGACTAGAGTTTTTCATAATAATCAACACTTATTAAATGCTCAAAAAGTGATATTTAACTCAGTGACTTGGTTATTTTGAGAGACAGAGTGTTTAGAGGTTTGAGGTATTAAAACATTTTCCTTCATTTAGTTTGAATTTGCAATTGTTCTATGAAAGCATTGCTAGTGTTTGTGTTATTATGCTTCTAGCTGTTCCCAATAAATATGATTGCACATGATCAGATTGCTGACTGCAATTAAGTGGAGCCAATCTCTAATCATCATAAACTGTGACGGCTGACACTTCAGTTGCATGAACAGTTCTGACTGATTGCTTTTTTCCCTTGTCCTTGGATAACCATAGACCGGTCATGTTATACTAGTTCAGGATACTCTGAATGTTATGTGGGCTGACTTGTTCTACAGTTATTTTGATTATTATAACAATATATTTTATCCATTTAATATTTTATTTATATATTAGAGAAAAAGAAGCAGTTTTATACGTGCCATAAAACTCTGATTCCCTAAAATCTCTCTAGTCTGCTAAAATAAGGCTTTGTCAATGAAAATGCCCATATGGCACTTAAAGATCTCTCCACTTACACACCTAATGTTTAAATGCTGTACCATCAAAATACTGAAATCATTTTCATTGTGTTCACAGTTGCTTACCTTACACACTAACAATCTGTCATCTAAAGGAAGTTTTCTTAATCTCTCATGGCTCACTTTTACAGTACTTAACAGTAAGAGCTTTATATTTCACCATCCCATTTTCTGATATTCACTTTCTGTAATTTTCCAATGCTTTCACCAGATACATGGCATTTAATGTAATAGATATTAAGTTCACCTCTTCTTTTTGAAACACTTGTAATACTTGCTGAGGTTGTAATATTTTAGAGGCTTTTTATGAGATACAAGTTTTAAAGAATGCTTCAAGAAATATTGGGAGTGATAAGTGTACTAGAAGTCTCTTTGCAACCTAACTCCCAGCTGTAAAATGTTACAAAATATCACATAAATTAAGATTCAGCCAGGATGATTGCAATGAAGTCAGTTGTTACACATCACAGAAGTCCACTGAAAGGGATCTAAAAATTTTATTTTCTAGTCTTTCAAAGTCTGAACTAATTTTGGTTATGTAAATCCACTATATCAAAGCATTAAAAGCAAACATATTATTTCCTTTCTCAGCAATGTTCACATACCCGATCATTCTCTTCACCAGGAAATCAGGTCTTAAGTTTTAAATTTAAAAATATTTGAAACTTCTTGTATTTCTTCTCTAAATGTTGCATTTCCTTTCCTATATTTCGTTGCAGTTACTGTTACATTTCTCTGTTTGCCTTTAAAGAGATTCCTTGCAAGAATTGCTTTTACACATTTCCTTACATTCCACGTTTCCTAAACTTCTAAAATCAGGTTATCCTTTTTTTTCTCCACTGAAAGTTTCCAGCAATGATCTTGCCAAATCATCAACCTTTTTGCTTGGCATTTTTGAAACTTTGACAATTTGACCATTCTATACTTGGAAATATGTAATTATATTTAGAGCTTGTATGGCTTGCTTTCTCTTTTGGTGACTCTCTACTTTTCTATTACAACTTTAACATTATAAGTATCTCAAGCTTTTGTCCTTGACTCCTCTGTAGTCTGTGTTTAATATTCTCCTTATATGAATTCCTTTTATTTTTATGGTTTCTATTACTATCTGTATACTAAATTTTTCATGATTGTATTTTCTTCCTGATTATGAATCTTTTCTTCTAGCAACTTTATTCATATGTTTAGGGCACCTCAAAATTATGCTTCTAAAATGAGTAATTTCCAAACTTATACCTACTTCCAAAATAGCCTCATGTCCAGCTTCCTTCCATGTCTTTGGGGGTGAGATATGTGCATGAATTCATGTTTACTCCTCTCTTCCTCTTGGTTCATCTTCATTCTACCAGCCAAGACTTCTTAGACTCTGTCATCCACAAACAGCCAGAATATGATCAACCTCCTTATCTTGATCATAACACCACCAAGATAAGCACCACTATCCTAAAAAGGTTACTGCAGCACTGGAGGTTTAGCTCAGTGGCTCTGGCACCTGCCTCACAAGCACAAGGTCCTAAGTTCAATCCCCAGTTACCACATAAAATGCTGGGTGAGGTGATTCATGCCCACCAGCAATCAATACTACATACCACAGTGCTGGGCGTGGTGGCTCACGCTTGTAATCCCAGCACTCCAGAGACAGAGACAGGAGGATTGCTGAGTTCGAGGCTTGTCTGGGCTACACAGTGAACTCAGGGCCAGCCTGAACTACAAAGTGAGACCCTGTCTCAAAAAAAAAAAAAAAAAAAAAGGTACTGTAGTAATTTCCTAAATGAGATCCTGCCTCCATTCTTCCCTCTTAGTGACCATCCTCAGCTCAGCAACCAGAAAAATCTTTGTAGAACACATCATTTTTCTGCTTGGAATAACATTTTAAGACTATGAAAATAACATTCAGATGTCTTGCGTTGACTTCAGATATTCAGAATGATCTGATACCTACAAAATTCTGATCAGAATGTATATTCATTCAGAAATGTCTTTTAATATTTTTGTGTCGCTTTTTTTGCTGCAGCATTTAATAAAGATATCAAATAATAAGCACATAATTTTTTTAGTACTACACATTTTCCTTGCTGCTCCTTTCCTTCTACTCTTCCTCATATGTCAACCAAGCAGGCCATTCTGAATTCTTTGGTGACAAGGAAGATTATGAAAGAAAACGAATGAAAGAACTTCTACCACACTAGGCTAGCAAGGACTCCCCAGAGTGAAAAGAGGACGGCAGATGGAGAGAAAACAGGTGAAACACAGACATCACTGAAGATGAAAAGAAGAGTTCTATAGAAGTTATTATGTCATCTGGTCACTTCTCTGGAGCCTGGATATCCGAGAGCAGGAAGCAACATGGCTGATTTCCGATAAGGATTCTTTGGTTTCAAGTGAACATGTCCTCATCATCTTGACGAGACCTCATTCCTGGTGAGATCTCATTATTGTGTGAGACAGAGAGAGACAGAGACAGAGAGAGAGAGCAGTAGGCAAGGAGACAGGGAAGCAGGGAAGGTTAAAAGGACAGGGAGAAAGAAAGGTGTGTTGTAATACATATGTTATCCTAGGACTTTAAGTGGCTGAGACAGGAGACAATTTTTGATCCTAACATAGAGATTTAACCAATTCTGCAAAGTCCTATTGCAAAATAAACAATAAAATAAAATAAAATAAAAATGAATGGTGATCTGCTTGGGTTCAATAGCCATTCTTGGAAAGAAACAAACAAAAACTATGACCAATCATGAGGGTTCTACCTCCGCGAACTCATCTAATCTTAACAACCTCCCAAAGGTTACAGCACAAATACCAGTACACTGCGGGTTAGTATGTCATAGGACTCGAATGCTCAGTTCATAGTGAGACCAGTGGGATCACGACAATGGCAATAGGAAAGCCCTCCCTTACTCACAGCACTGGGAGGCGAGAGGAAGCTTCTCATGAGAACACCCGCTGGGGAGGGCGCTTGTGTCAGGATACGTTCCCATCTCTAACGGACTGCTATGTCCTTTGGATATCTGTATGCTTGCTAGTTTTCTATTACTTTCCATTTAATTTCTACTGTTATTCAAACCGAACTGTATTTGTAAAGGATGAACACATGTGGACAATTAAAATAAAATCATAATTCTAAGTCTTGAATATGGCTAGAGACATTAGATATTTTAAGAGGAAAATCACTTGATTACTGTCCATCTATATGGCAATAGTATATGTAAGAAGTCATCTTGGTATCAGGACTTGTCACTAAAATTACTGCAGTCACAAGTAATCTCTGTAGTGCCACATTCTGAGCAAATTAAATTATAATGAATAGATTCAACTTGAAATCATTCACCTTTTTGAAACACGATTCTAAATTTCCAATCACTTTACAAACTTAATTGTAAGTCCACATTCTTGAAAGTTATATTACTATTTTTTCTACATTAAGACTATGGGTTGCCTTGTAAGCACAAGGTCATGAGTTTGACCTTTGTTTCCACAAACAAAACAAAATAAACAGTATGTGAATCCATACATATTGGCATTGTCACATTACCTACACATAGTAGTATTTCTACGCACCGAAACATACCTATTATGAAGTTGATGCCATTTTAAGCATGTAAATATATTTGAACGCTTTATACTTTTTGACAGATTTTGTACATTAACATTGAACACAAACTGCTGACATTATGGATACAGTAGTTTCCTTTTGATTTTGTGGAAGAATGTTTTATCTATCCTTTATTGGATGGAAACTGGCTATTGCATTGAGAAAACTGTATTGTATTTGAGTATTTAGTGATTATCTTCTCCCCAGTGATGAGCAGTACTCAAGCGCAGGAACTCTTAATCTCCCCCCCCCCCAGCTATTCCTAACTAGCTTCTGAGGATCACGCACTACCAAAGCTGTTTGTTATAAGCGGGGTTTTTGCAGCAAGTCTTGGCTGGCTTTCTGCCCAGTGACATAGAATGGGCCCTGTGGGGACAGGGAGGATCTCTTTTGTCTTCTCTGCATAGAAGTTAAAACCAGGGGAGAGTTAAGCCTATTGCTTCTGTACCTAACCTAACATTGCTGTGTGGGCTTTAATCTGCTAGTTGTAGGAGGCAAAACACGTGTAGATGGGGTGAAACTCAGTTACAGATTCGGTAACAGAGGAACTATGAAAGTATTTCATCATGCAGAAACTTCTGGATTTTGTGCTTCCATTTTCCTGGGTGCTGGCAAACCAATCCTTCCATGTTTTGTATCAACCAGAAGAAATTTAAAGTCCCAAGGGGCTTATGCAGTACTAAAGCAGATGGATGAAGTCATCCATTCATTAAGATAAAAAGTGTATTTTATCTGCTGAGGTTGGATTTTATCTGACTCTAAGGTCATCGTTAACAACACAGAAAATTCAGACCTCTGGTTTGGCTGTTAGTGCTGCTTCATGCTGCTTAAGAATACCTGGGTTATGTCCCTGCTGATCCAGTAAAACAGTAGCCCAAAGGTAACCAGGTGCTAGAGATCAAAGACTCACATTGTTCCATCCTATTCGCTTTTGTCATTATATTCTTGCTGCTTCCTGGGTTATGTGGGGTGGGAGAGCATCACAGGGTTGCATTTTTGTTTTGATCTGTTTAAATATAATGATGAGGTCACTTGCCCTGTAGTCACTTATTTTAAGCTCTGATTGGCTAAGTATATGCAAAGAAATTCTCTTGGTTCTTTGAAAATTTATTATGGTTTTATCCTTTTCTATTTCCCCCTTCCAGATTTTATCCCTTCAAGAAAACATAGCATAGAATTCTTTGCCAAAGATGCTCCATGTTTCCTGTTTGTTTTATCCAACAATTCTGCCTACTCTTCTGAAGTGCAGCCTTTTGAAGTGATGTGGTCATTATTGATTTGTTCTTTTTTTGTATCATATGTTCCTTGAAGCCACAAGCACTGAGAGCACCTTCATCATTAACATGTGAGAAAAGTTAGTTAATACTTAAAAACTTAAGCAGAAAACAACATAGAGTAGAGCAAATGTATCAGAGGAAGAAAGCTTGAAGTAACTACATTCCTTTAGTCCTGGCTCTTTTCTCTTGCACAACACAACTACGTCCATTATTCATATTACTTAAATTAACTACAGATGACACAAGAGAAGGAAAAGAACATATAAGAAAGAAGGATCAGAACCAACAGAGAATATAATTTTATGAAATAAAAAAAAATCTTCATAGGGGCTGGAGGTTTAGCTCAGTGGTTCCAGTGCCTGACTAGCAAGTGCAAGGTCCCTGGTTCGATCCCCAGTAACCACATACAACAATACCAGGCGTGGTGACTCATGCCCACCAACAATCAGTACCACATAGCACAAATGCCAGGCTTGGTGGCTCATGCCTGTCATCCCAGCACTCAGGAGGCAGAGGCAGGAGGATTGCTAAGTTCAAAGCTTGCCTGGGCTACACAGTGAGTTCAGGGCCAGCCTGAGCCACAAAGCAAGACCCTGTCTCAAAAAATAAAAAATTAAAAAAATAAGCAGTTTAATTTTGCTACTTAATCCTTTTATGTTGTGTGGAGGTAGCTTATAATTTGTTAGTAGTAAAACAAGTACTCTGTCCAGACAAGGGAAAGAGCTGACATCATTCCTAGTCAAAGCTTTCAGAGTCATTCACACTAAAATATTACTTTACTGTACCCTTAATTATTTGTTAATAAAGTGGGAAAATAATTTGATTTTATTAGACTGTAGGCCTTTCTTCATAATAACATTACTGCAGGAGAGGATAGTTAAAACAGACCAGAAATGAGTGGTTATAAATAAAAAAGAAACAAAAAGAGAGGTTGTTTGAATAATAATGTAATAATTCCTCTTTGTTCTGAAAATCATGTTCTGGAAAATTCAGCATTTTGTTTGATTGTCTGAGACTTTTAACACTTAAAAAGTCAGGAATGATATGCCTTACTTAGAAGTTGAATGACTCATGTTCAGCTCCTTGGTTTTTAAATAAAATTTGGTAGTTTTTAAGACTTGGGCACCTTAGTCCACCTTTTTTACCCTTTTACTATCCATACAGTGGTTACATTCTTGTACATCTCACATAAAACTGATGAATTTTGATTCTCAGTAAACATCATTGAAAGTACTTTTCAGTCCATGAGCATACTTAAGGGATAAATTTCTGAGCCTATGTATGCATAAAGATCAAGAGAAAAGTCATAGAGGAATAGTAAGAATGAATAAAAGTATACTCCTCTAGAATTACTTGAATTTTCTTCTGAAGAAACTGGATGTTTTAAATAGGTTAGATAGATGTAATTATATGTCATTGAACATATTCAAGGACATCTCAATTGAATAAAATCTGACACAGTAGATGTGTCCACACCTGTAAGCCCAGCACTCAGGAAGTTGAGGCAGCAGATTGCTGTGAGTTTGAAGCCAGCCTGGGCTACATAGTGAGTTCAGGGCCAGCCTGAACTACAAAGTGAGACCCTGCCTCAAATAAATGAATGAATGAATGATAAATCTGACAAATTGCTGCAGGAATTTGCAGAACAATAGAGGTAGTTCTTTGCCTTTTCACAGAATATCTCAAAGACACTGTGAAGAATCTTCCATATGAGTTCATTGTTAATAGTAAATGAGTGCATTAAAACAACTAATTATTTTGAAATATTCATTATTTAATAAACAATTATTCTTATTGAGACCTATAATATTCAATTAAAGACAACTTTTTAAAAAATTATTAATAGAAATTTACAAAGATTGACTGTTTATATATAACATGGCCAAAGTCCTTCCCAGTTCTGATTGTTTGAATAAAACAATTGTTGAAATAAAACACAAGGAGAATAACTGTGACTTGTACATATTCTTCATGTTCTACTCTATTTTTTTGCTTCTTTTTTAAAAAATAACTTTTTAAACTGGGTGTGGTGGCTCATGCCTGTCATCCCAGCACTAGGGAGGCAGAGACAGGAGGATTGCTGAGTTTGAGGCTTACCTGGGCTACATAGTGAGCTCAGGGCCAGCCTGAACTACAAAGTGAGACCCTGTCTCAAAAAAAAAAAAACTTTTAAAATTATTGTTCATTATTTTAAAAATGTTTATAAAATTGCAAAATTTTTATAGCCAGATTTTATCAATATATTTTACAATATTGACTATGCCTGATTCATCCCTTTAAAGGATCATATTTCTACTGAGAAAAAAATCAACGCTTTATAGAGAAGTTGTCAATTCAGAGTATCATTTGCTGAATGCAATGTCACAATTATAATATTCTTTCATATTGACTTTGTAAATATATAACATCAAATGTTTTCTTAAGTACATTTCAACATTTTGAGTACTTGTTCTTGAAAATTTAAAAAGACCTTAAGTTTGTATATTAATGACTCGAGTATTGTATAAAATGTAGGTGCTGAAGAATCATATACTTTCTCAATTTTATTAATTTTTAGGATATTTGATCAATAATAACATATAAAAAGGGCACCCATACATTTTTTAAAATCAAGATATTTCCAACTATAACTATAGAATTCAAGATTAAATGTGTACATCATTTCAAACCATATTTAATTTGTTTAGTTCCTTGGTCTCTTGTAGATAAATTTAAATTTTCTCTAATTTTAAATATCTTTTCTAAATCTATTTTCCCATCTAATTTGACAAGTTTATTAGATTTCAAAAATAGATTATTTTTGAATCTGTAGATACTTTGATTATATGTTGTGATTAAAATACAGTGAATGGAGGCCGGAAGGTTAGCTCAGTGGTTCCGGAGCCTGCCACCAAGTGCAAGGTCCTGAGTTTGATCCCCAGTAACCACATACAATGCTGGGTGTGGAGACTCACGCCCGCCAGCAATCAATACCACATACCACAGTGCCGGGCGTGGTGGTTCACGCCTGTAACCCCAGCACTTGGGAGGCAGAGACAGGAGGATTGCTGAGTTTGAGGCTTGCCTGGGCTACGTAGTGAGCTCAGGGCCAGCCTCAACTACAAAGCGAGACCCTGTCTCAAAAAAAAATATACAGTGAATGTTTATATTTAAAATATTTATTACAGTAAAAATCATGTTGACATTAATCCACTTGAAATACTCCCTAAACAGACATTTTTAAAACATTTATCCTGACATTCTTGTTACTGTCTGAAGCAGTTCTGGAAGTTCTCTTTCCTGCATGTCTCCAGTTGCATTGTTGTGGCTCACCAAAGTCCTGAATTGTTTAACCAGCAACAAATGCTGGTGAGATTCTGGGGAGAATGGAATCTTCTCCACTGTTGGCGGGAACATAGGCTGGTACAGTCACTATGGAGATCAGTGTGATATTCCTCAAAAAACTTGGATTAGAGGTCCCATTTGACCCTGTTATTCTGCTAGTTATGTACACGAAAGAATTAAAAGACTTATATCACAGCAACATATCTGTACCCATGTTGACAGTAGCTCAGTTTGTGATAGCTTAATCTTGGACACAGTCAAATGCCCATCAGCTGGAGTCTGGATAAAGCAGATGTGATTTTTCTATAAAATGGAGTAGTATACTGCCATAAAGAATGATAGGTTTGAGGCACTGATACTCAAATGGATGTACTTTCAGGACATACTCGTAAGTGGAATAAATATGTCACAGAACTGTAAATATCACATCTTTTCTCTGGTATGAGAAACTGAAGAAGTAAATTAGCTGTAGAATATGGGTAGACATTGTGAAATAGAAAATATTCAAAGGGAGTTGGGGTGTAGAGGTGACAAGGGGAAGAAAAAATATGATGGTAATTTAAAAAGGGAAACAAAGCTTATATACATGGGGAGGGGGGTTGTAGGGGAGGGGAATAGGACAAAATAAGAATTAAATTCTGTCATATGCTGATAGGAATTCTCAGTATTGTGTGTGATCACAATGTGTATATATAATGTACCAATAAAGATTCAAATTTAAAAAAAAATCAAATTCTGACACGTGCAACAAAAAAGGGGAGAGGGGTTATCTTTTACACTCATTTTAACTTGGGAAAGAACCAAAAGCTGCATAGTATCAGGTCCAGTGAAAAAGGTGGACGAAGATGCACCAAAATGTTGTCACAAATCTCCTTTCTGGTGGATTGCACTTGACAACAGCATTCATGGTACAGTCTTATCAGACCTTTTAAAGACACCAGGATTGCTTCAGACTGTGACAAGGATGATGGGGTAAGTGTTCACAGTGAAGAGGAGTATTTTGAGAAAGATTAATGACAATGTGCCATTTACTATGATACAATTTTTTATTTAGACATTCACTGTATAGTTTGATCACTCCATATAAAATTCAAATCATTTTGAACAAGTATAATTTAGGTTTATAGATGTAAAAACTTGAATATCATGTAGTATTTTTTAACTTAATAAATATCTTCTTGAGAACTCAAATATGTTTTGTTCTTATAGGTGGAAACCAGCAAAGATAGAAAATCCCAGCAAAATATTGCCTGAAGATTTGTTCTTGTTTCCAGCACGTTTCATTCTGTAGTCCAGATCTACATAATATACTGTGTGTATATTCAAAATATATTCAATTTTGATGTGATACTTTCTATATTGATAGTTCAGTTTCTTGGCATGTAGTTAGGAATTTCATGAACATTTAATTTATTAAGAATCTTTTTCACTCCATGAAGTTGGATTTACCAAATCTGTGTTTACATTACTATTGCTACACAATTTTCTCTTCAGTGATAAACTTTGTAATTATGATGCAAATATATTTATAATTAAATTGGATATGTACTTTAAATAAAATGAATTTCTGGAGTCTTATTGACTTAATTATTAAAAAGTTGGTGAGCTTTGGAATTAAATACACTGTTAAAACCATCTAATGACACTGATGCAAAATTTCTATTATCTAAATGTTTACATCCTTTGTATTCTAAGTAAACCACTACAGTGTTAATCTTTGTCTTTTTGTTATATCCATAAATAATTAAGCAATATTTATTTTAAACAGAATCATCTTTTCTAAAAATGTTGGCTTTGCTTGAACTGCATGTTGTTAAAGATGAATTTATTCACTCTTGAATTCTCACCTTAAAAGAAATCTTCTTTAAAACATTTATTAACTCTTCCACTGTGTGTACAATGTCCACTCAGTACATTTTGTTGTCTTTTGATCTGTGATATCACTATGCTCAGTCACTTCCTACCAGCCTTTAGTGTTGGCAAAGGTGTTAAATAATAACAAATAATTTAGGAAAACTACACATTCATTGCCAGGTCTTTTTAGAAAAAAAGCTGTGAATATTAAGGATTAAATATATATTTTTATTTGTATACTTGCATAACATGTATATTATAAAACAGTATTAATGAAAGATATAAAAAATTTAAATTTCTAACCATAAGATACAAGACAAAATATCTCTATTCTGTGGTATATATAATCAAATACAAGATTACTCAGCCTTTACTTTTGCAAATGTGATCTATTTCTCTCTGACCATGCAGACAAGCACGCTGATATTTCTGCACAACTCACAATAGTCTAGGACAAAGTGCAGGGTCTGCTACACAAAGTAGCCAGAAGCTGTAGCAACATTACACATTCTTCTAACCAACACTGGGAATCAGGCTGTAGTTTTTCCTAACTTTTGGGCTGAAGGGAACACTTTTAGCCATTTTTGAAAAGAAAACATTAGTTACATTAAATATTTTTAAAAAACCAAAGAAAAGAGAGCTCAGTTTCTTCTTGTAGACTGTTCACTTTAACTTCGTGTTAAACTGTGAGAACCCTGTCACTGCGAAGGTGTACATCTCACTTGTTATGTAAAACTTTGGCAGAAAAAGTATATACAGAACTATAGGCCCGCTGAGAAAAACCCAAAGGTAAATGGCTAACGTTTGGCTCTGGGATCTACATTTACCTTCAGTGGGAGAAGATACCTTCATGAGACAAAGAAATTGACCTTGTCAAATTTCCTTGTGAACGTGGTAACACAGTCCTACTGGCAAACAAAATAATGGTTTTTACTGGAGAAATCTTATCTTTGGAATGCGTTTAGCAGACTGTGTCTCATTTATCTAGAGTTGCTTATGGTAAACAAACCTGGAAACTATGGATTTATGAGGTATGGCTCCCTGAGAAGTGTCACGGAGGATATGTAATTATGTAAGGACTAACAGAGATGTTTCCTGACCTGAATGGCTCTTTCCCAGTAAGTGACATGGCTTCGGGCATCAATTAGAGACTGTATATTTGACTCCAGGGTGCATTCTGCTTTAGCAAGAAAAGACCTGAGAAAGTATTTTTAGGGACCTGGGCTCTTTCTCTTGATGTCTTAGTGACTTGCAATTACTGTATCATTAATACTGTTTGTAAATATTTGTATTAGGTAAAAATCACACCTTTACTTGAATCTTACTGGTAAACTATCATAATATTCTAGATCATTCTATTAGATGCATTAATATTTAACTGGAATTATTAATGTCAAATCTGCTGATATTAAATATTTACATTTAAAAATATATTATGGAATAAGAGCCAAACTAGATGGCACCTTGGGACAAAAAGGCATACACCAGGTGATCTCTCCCCTGGGTGATACAGAAGAGTGCAGCATTCTATTGAAATCTGGTCTCTAAGACAGAAATCTCCACCAGTAATTCTAAAACTATACATCCTAACAGTTTCTTGCTTTGTTCATACTTAGGCTTTCTTCATTCTGGAACATCAGTTATTGGCCCATGTGAGAAAAACAAAACAAAATAGGAGTTCAGCAATTTACACCAAGCAATTATCTGCCATTGGTCTCATTTTTAATAGATTTTTAAAAGTGTCTATTGTGACTCATGAGTAAGAATTTTGATCAACACGTGAATGTTTAAGTTTTGAAAAATTATTAGAATAAAAGCCACACTGTCACTAATCTCCCTCAAAATACTACCCCTCGTTTGGAACACACACTATTTGTCTTGTCATTGGGTGAAGCAGTGCTGCTGTCTTCTTTTATGTCTTTTCAAAATGTGATAAAGAAGAGACACAATGAACGCTGCTAATCGTTGCCATCCAATGAAGAAGCGCGCTGATAAAACAACGCGGTGTGTCACCATCCACCTCACAGTGTGTGACATCACGGGAATCCTGGCTCTTCTCAAAGTCACCTGACCACAAAATGAAAAATATTTTGAGTCACCGTTCAGGATATGAGACGATCAGAGCAGCACAAAAGACTCTTACAGAAGAGGATTTCCAGAACTGCTTCTGCAGGTGGCAAAGATAGTGGGACAGATATGCTTAAAGTCTGGTGGTGGTACAGCTCATGTCTAAATGTCTCCCCAAAGCATTACACAGCCATAGGTGGGGCTGTTCAGAGGTGGCTGGATCTAGAGTGTGTGATGCTGGGACGAGAGTGTGTGGTTCAGTTAGTCCACTGATGGGGTTTAGCATAGTTCTGGGTGTGGGTGACGGGAAGGCCCACTCTGGGTGTGAGTGCGGGCTACCCTGAGAGCACATAGCCTGAAGGGAACACACAGGATGGAAAAGGGGCCACTTGTTGTTTTCTACGCCACTGTCAGCTGCCTTCTACCTGTGCCACTTTGGCAGGGACTGGCTCTCCCCTTTGATGCCTCTCTGCCATGTCACCTGCCTTGGAGCCAGCGGACTATGTACTGAAGCCCCTGTAAACTGTGAACTGAGATAAGCCTTTCCTCCTTTAACTGTGGGTATTAGCCTGCTGTCTCAGCAAAGAGAAAATAAATAAGACAGAATATTTTGAGGGAAGTTAATGGCGATGTAGTTTTTAGTGAAATAAAATTTTAATGTTAAGAATTGATCATAATACTGGATCATACCTCCTATATCATGGTTCCAGTTTAGTGAGTAGTTGAAAAGGATATAATAAAATTAGAAAATATATCAGGGGACTGTTGTCTATGGACAGTTCAGGTATTAGTTTTTCTAAAACATTTGTTTTAGCTATGTGTGTGTGTGTTTACATGTGTGAATCCTAATAAGATATGTTTAAAACTCAATATAAAAATTGAATACTGTGCCTTCTATGACAGCATATAAACACACACACTATATATATGGTAAGCAAATTTTCTTGAAAGCACATTGTAATAACTCATGCAAAAATCATACGCCTTAAAAAGATTTAGATATTTTATCTTGCAGTAGATTCAGTATTTCTGTTTTAACATCTGTGCTTTTTAATCCATTTTGATTTTCCTTTTATATAATAAATACAGGTATAAATTCTCCATGTTTGTAACTGGTTTTCCCAGTATCATTTGTAAAAAAGTATTTCATTTTTCCCAATGTTTTTGCCCCTCTTGTCAAAAATCAGATGACTGAATGTGCCTGAGATTATTTCTTCATTTTTCTCTTTTATTTCATTGATTGACAAGTTGATTGTTATGACAGTACCATGTTAATTACATCACTGTTGTTTTGTAGTATAACTTCAAATCTAGGAGTGTGAGGCTTCCTACTTTTTCTTTCTTAGGAAGATTCTGAGTCAAGGCAATGTTACATTGTCATCAGAAGGAGATCAGGCCTGCTCAACTGAAGCTTGGAATTCCAGCTTCCAGAACTGGAAGAAAATAAATTCTTTTGTTTTAAAGCCACCTTATTTATAGTACTTTGTTTTAGTGTCCAGGGAAGACTAACACACATATGTGCAAATACTTTCTTCTCCATTTACTGTGAAACATCACATTGCAAACTAATCCCCTATGACTCAGGACAGTGTGTTAAATACTAGCATTCATCTTTCAGTTGGGCCTTCTCTGAGCAAAAATCAACAGTTCCTTCAAACAGTTTTGATGTAGTACAATTACATCCTGGTTTCTGAATCTCAATGACTTGCAGTTTGTCAACCCTTTATTAAAATATCACAGCCGAGCCTGAGCATGCTCCAGATGTGGGATGTGCATAGCAAAGTAAAGCAGTATGTCTGAAGTTAATTTCTGAACAGAACATTTCTATAATTTCTGTGTAACATTATGTGTGGCTTTTAAATATCATCACTATAATGTTGAAAAATAATGTTTATGGTGTATTAACATTTCCTGATCTGTTCCCATGAAATTTATCCATATATTGATATGCCCTGGTTGTGTTTGTGCAGCAGGTTTTTTGACCAATGTGTATTTTGATATATATTCCTGTTAAATTGATTTAAGGATAAACTTTCTGGTGAAGTAATCTTTTCTAACAGATTTTGAATGTGAGTTCACAAGATGTATCCTCTAGTTTTATTGTTGAGGATTTGGTAAGATAGTTATCTACATTTTTATTTAAGCAGCTGATTGAAATGCCAAGAAGATTAGGGTAAAGTTCATAAAAATAAAATTAATAGTAGAGTTCACTGGCTTGTCAGGTAAACATAAACAAATCAGTTAATATTCCTTAGAAATCTTGTTGATTTTACTGTAAATGTAATAGAAAATATCTTTCTTTAAGTGAATTTAAATAAGACTAGGTCATTAAGGACTACTTTTAACACTTGTACTAGTCATTTTTCTAGCACTATAACATAATACCTGAGCCATTCAATCTAGAAAAAGAAAAGTTTTTTTGCTTCATAATTTCAGTGTGTTCCATCAATTGCTGGTTGACCTTGTTGCTCTTGGGCCTATGGGAACAAGTGTACTATGCAGGGAGGGTGAGGCAAAGTAAAGCTATGCACTTATGCCAGCCGAGAAATAGAAGAGAGGGGAGGAAAAAGGGCACAAGTCAGCACATTCTTCAAGAACGTGCCTCAGAGTCCTATCTTTCTTTGATTTGGGCCCTCTTCCTATACCACCTCCACTACCCTCGCAGGCTAGGGTCCAAACCTACAATGCACAGGGCTCTGGCAGGCAGCTGAGGTCCAAACTAGTTGCATTTATTTTCATAGTATTTGTTTCACTTTGTTAAAGAAATTTCTTGAAAAAAATTCCAATTTTATAGTTTTTTGTGACCTGGGGTCTATAAGATAGCTCCTAAATGGTGCAGCATAGATCATTAGTTTTCTGAAAGCTATTTCATATGATGTAAAATTAAAATATCTATATGTTAGTATTGAGACAATCCCACAGCAAATCTACCTCTCACTCTGTATAACAGTATTTCACAAAAACTAAGCATGAAATGTTTTCTTCAGATCATCTCTTAACACCGAATCAAAAGAATATATTTGAGAGAACACTGAATGAAGCCATCAGCACATGGGACTTTAGTATGAAATACTTGATCGTAAGAATCAAAATGATGCAGAAATGCTCTGTCCAGATCCCCCTGTAAAGCAGGATCTCTGCTTGGCGGGGAGAATGATGGCTGCGTGTGTGCCTCGAGCTGTCAGCTCCTGGAGCAGCTGCCAGAGATCAAGCTCCTAGGAAAGGCCTCCTGTGGCTCCCACGCAGGAGAGGCGTAGAAAGATCTGTTCTTTCAGGCCTGGTGTAGTACAGCTCTGATGGGCAGGATTTGCTCCCGAGTGTCCCACTAGACTGGCCTAGAGTGTCCCGCGAGACTGTTTCGGGACTCATTGCAATTTAACTCTTCCTTTTTTCTGCCTAGTCGTACTTCCTCCTTCTGCTCTAAGATGCTAATCCCGTACTGTGCCCCAAAGAAACTCTCAACATCATGCTACGTGAGAACTTTGGGGATATTTCAAAGACAGAAGTCTTTTTTCAAAAATGTTTTGAGGGCATTTTCTTTGGACAAATGAATTTTAGTGAGAAGTGGAAACAGAAAATGATGCTGGACAGAGGCAGGGGTAGAGCCAAGAAGCCTGGAGAAAGGGGCGACTCCCATGAGAATTTGACACGTGGACAGGGAGACCGTCAGCTCTGGATGTATCTGGGCAGTGAAAGGAAGCAAAGAAAATGAACATACAAAGTCAAATATAGCTGTGCTTTGGCTACTTTTTGTGGTTGCCTTAATGATAGGACTAAACTCACTGTGCTTCTCTGGTCTCGGAGCCAAGGACAAAACTGACCTTAATTTTAAACAAGACTATAAATTAGGGTCTGGGCCATCTCATCAGTCCACTTCATTATCTTGCCTAATTTCAAACTCCTGCTGGAATCAACCTCACAGCTCACTGCAGGAAGTGGTGGTGCTGACTCAGCGCAAATCACTTTAGCTTGAGGTTTCCATGAAGACAAACTAGTCAATTTAAGGAAAAATAAAGCTGTCTTCAACCGGTTTTTGAGCTAAACTAAATAACTTCACTGGGGTACATAAGCAAAAAATATTATTGTAATGTCTGGCTAGACTAAACATCTATGCTCTGAAATATACATGAAATTATATCTAAAAAAGTAAATTGCTACTTTCTCCCTTGTCATATGAAATAATCACTGAGTTCAGTTTTCTTTATCATGCTTCTGGAGACTAGTTTTTTCACTGTCTCCTGCTGGCCCAAAAGGAGAGTTTGCCCTGGGCTGTTCTGGAGAATTCTCTCTTGATGTGTCTTTTTGAGGTGTTTGAGAATAACACATTTTCAATTAATCCTTGAGAGAAGGGGATGTTTTATTTCTTTGTTGTTGCCTTCATCTACATACTACATGTACTCCATGCATCCAGAAAATAAAGAAATATGCTGCTGTGCAAGAAATACAGTATTCTTAATTAAGAATTGATAGTCAGGGCTGGAGATTTAGCTCAGTGGTTATGGCACCTGCCTTGCAAGTGCAAGGTCCTGAGTTTGATCCCCAGTAACCACATACAATGCTGGGTGTGGTGATTCACGCCCACCAGCCATCAATACCACATACCACAGTGCCGGGCGTGGTGGCTCACGCCTGTAATCCCAGCACTCGGAAGACAGAGGCAGGAGGATTGTTGAGTTCGAGGCTTGCCTGGGCTACATAGTGAGCCCAGGGCCAGCCTGAACTACAAAGTGAGACCATGTCTCAAAAAAAAAAAAAAGAATTGATAGTCATCATGAATTAACTACAAATGTCAGATATGTACAGAGTTTCATTATTTTTTCACAGATTTGAATATTCAGTATGTTTTTGGGAAAAGCAAACCCAGTGAAGCCTAATAACAGACTGAGAAAGCTGAAGTCACTTTTCACTGTGGATCTACTTTCCCTCCCCCAGTCCACTCTTCCTGGAGTTCTGTAAATATCAAGTATGAGACCTGATTTACAAAGATCTATAAACATGTAAGATATCACAGAATATTGTATTTATTTGTGCTCAGTGTTACCTTGAAGATCAGCTGCAGTAAAGTCCTGCATTTCTCTGACAGTGGAGTATTCACTGTCAGAGTGAATACTCTATGTTTCTATGGTAAGCATTTTAATCATTGTTCTAGGAAATGTTTTAACATCAGTAACATCTGGATAGATGCTGAAAACTCAGGAACATAGGCAAGTTTCTACAACGCCATGGTAGAAATGAATTATTGTTTTATTTATGGTGATAGATTAGATATTTCTACTAACATGTCATACTAGTCATCCTTCCATTGCTGGGACAAAATATCTGATGTCAGCAATTTAAAGAAGCAAAAGACTTATTTGGCCTCGTGGTTTCAGAAGTTCTCGTCCATGCTTGCTTGTTTCCAGGCAGAAACATCAGGATAGAAGGACAAGACTGAGGAAAGCAGCCCCATCTATGGCAGCAAGGAACCAGAGAGAGAAAATATATACCTTCTCTGGGAACCAACTTCTCTAAATAGGCCCCACTTCCTAACAGCATCTATAGGCTCAGTGTTCAAAAAAGCGTATTGAAAATGAATTTTAAGAATATTTGTAAACTTTTCTCAACTTTTCCAGATTCACTTGTTATAATGAACCTCTTTTTTTTGTAATTGAATACAGCTGTTTACAGAAGTGGATCACATTGTTTAGGTTATTTCTTGGGTAATTTTCATAAGAAGACCATTTTTAACATTTGAGATTCTAGCGGTTGTGGGTATAGCTCAGTAGGAGAACATGTTTAACAGCCGTGATTTGCTGGGTTCAAATCCCAGTGTTGCCAAAAAAGGCTTTTTTAAGATTTTATCATGACAATTGCTTGAGATAGTGTTTCTTTCTGTTCCCTGATACGGGCCAGTGTGGCTATTGCAATGGGTACAGATGAAAGTTGATATGCAAGCTAAATTCTGACCCAGACACTTGTATTTGTTTTTAATTGACCTGGGCCTTTTTAGTGACAGTGCTTCCTTAATCCAGTAGATTGTACATTCAGTCTACCAATGTGAGCCAGAGCCAAAGCAAGGAATATAATATATTTCTGTAAATTTTACATAATTTTGTCTTTTTTGTACCTGACTTTTCTGAACAAAGATCTGGTTCAAGTATGAGATGGCTAAAGGAGAAGATAAGTTACAGCTGCTGGAATTGGAGACACACTTTGGAGGAGAAAAAGAGAAAGCGTTTTAAAGGTACTCAAGCAGGAGAAACTTCAGTCTCTAGAAGAGATGTTGGTGAGACAGCTGAGAGTGCTGTTTCCGAAGTAGCCCTAAAGACTTTATTCTTAAGGAAAACATCCTGCTATGGACTTTTCCAAACTACTGCATCAAGCACCTTGATTGTGTAGACTTCCGTCTTCTCTTGCCTTCTCCTTTGATCAAAACTAGATTACCATTATTCTTAATCACATGTATTTTTCAGAAACTGTAGACCATGGCCTTGACTCTTGGAATATCCACATAAAAACAGCTGTGAGAACCTTCCAGTATCTTCCTGACACCTATTCCTTTTAAATACTGCTCATTTGATCCCTGTCTAAACAAATGGATCCTGATTCATGACACAGACAAAAGAAACAGTAGACTAGTTCATCTCAGGAGGTCTGTACAACTGTAAGGGGCACCGTCTTATTTGTGGTCAGGATGAATGTACTGTCACCTGAAATCTGCTGATGTGGGTTCTTCTTAAAACTATCCCCAGGATACCACAAAGAACATTTATACTGTGTAAAACCTATGAATAAAGGTATTCCAGAATTATAATGCCTTATACCTTAGTGGAAATTATGAAGGACTTGCATGTGATAGAAATGTCAGTGGATTATGTAACCTTCAGAATCCCACAGAATTCTCTCCAAAGTGATAATATAAGTGATTGCACAGGGCCACTTTTAGTGGATGCCTAATGATATCTGCATAGAGAACCCATCTCTATAAGAGTTGCCCAATTAGAAAGATAAGAAATTTGTCTCTGAATGTGGCTGGTGTTACCACCTTGGCCCTGGAAGACATTAAAGTTGGTGTCAACTCACTGTCCTAGAATGTTTTATGGATGATGAAATTGCCTCAACCATTCCTGTATGTCAGTGCAGAGTCAGTGTAATTATTGATATTAACTGCTACACTAGGATGAATAACTCAGGGGGAGGAAAAGGGGAAGTGCTGGAACTTAAAGAGAAATCTATCTGGTTCTGTGAGATACACCTTTATAATTCATGGGATTCATTCAGATCATTAAGTAAAAAGACACTTGAGGCCTGATTTGAGGTCAGTACTCCCAGACTGAATATATTCTGCTGCTTCAAGTCCAACTGATTTCCTCGTTCAATATTTTATGATAAAAATTATTCAAGTTTGGTCAGAGACTCTATCAATCATATTAATCAGAGTGATTGATGGAAGAAGAAAATTTGCCAAGGCTGGGGATTTAGCTCAGTGGTTTTAACATCTGCCTGGCAAGTGCAAGGCCTTGAGTTCAATCCATAGCACCACGTTGGACGTGGTGCTTCATGTCTGTAATCCCAGCACTTGGAAGGCAGAGGCAAGAGGATGGCCAAGAGTGCAAGGTTGGCTTGGGCTACATAGTGAGTTCAGGACCAGTATGAACTACAAAGTGAGACACTGTCTCAAAAGAGAAAAAAAAAAAAAAAAGGAAAAGCCAAGATGGTAGACACAAGGAGACTGTACAAAATAAGAGCCTAGTAGTGTTGGCTGATGGATCTTTCTTTCTGCTCAGACTCTGAGAAGAAGCACTGACAGTCTTTATTTCTATATTTCCAAGAGCATTTGGCTAGATAAACTCTTAGAAATATTAAGATAGTGTTTTCCAAAGTTAGGTAAAACTCTTGGAGACATTGGCTTAGGCAGAGACTTTATGAATAAAACCTCTATAGCACAAGAACTAGCAGAAAGAATCAACAAATGGGATTGCATCCTTCTAAAAAGCTTCTACACAGCAAAAGAAACCACTGGCACTGCTAAAAGACAACCAACAACATGGGAAAAAATCTTTACGAGCTGTTTGTAGACAAAGGGCTACTATCTACAATATATAAAGAACATAAACAAATCAGTCCCCCAAGTTTAAAGACCCAATTCAAAAATGGGCATCTGAAATGAACAGATACTTCTCAGAGGCAGAAGTCAAAGCAGCCAAGAAACATGAAGAAATATATATCACTGGTCATTTGAGAGAGCCAGATGAAACAACACTGAGATTCCATCTCATTCCACAAAGAATGGCTGCTATTGCAAAATCAACTAACAATAAATGCTGGCAAGGCTGTGGGGAGAAAGGAACCCTTCTCCACTGTTTGTGGGATTGTAGACTTGTGCAACTGTTGTGGAGATCTGTGTGGAGATTCCTCAGAAAACTAGGACTAGAGGTCCCATTTGACCCTGATATTCCCCTGCTAGGAATATACTCAAAGGAATTTAAAAATCACATTGGAAAGATAGATGTACACCCTTGTTAATAGCAGATCAGTTCATGATAGCCCAATCTTGGAAACAACCCAAATGCCCACAACTGGAGACTGGATAAAGAAGATGTGTTTTTTTTTTAATGGAGTATTACTCTGCCATAAAGAGTGATGAGATTAGTTCATTTATGTGCAAATGGATACACCTGGAGGACATACTAACAGGTGAAATAAATGGATCGCAGATATGCAAATACCGGATCTGTTCTTTGGTATGAGAACCTGTAGATATAAATGAGTTTTAGAATGTATGATGGTTTTTATAAAATAGGAAATATCCAGAGGAAATTTGGTGTGGGAATGTAAGGAGAGGAAGGAATAAATATGGTTCTGAAAGAAAATAAAGGAGCATGCATATAAGGGGGTGGGGGGTTGCAGGTGGGTATGGATGTGGGTAAAAATGAAAATTAACTTGTGTCACATACTGGTACAAACTCCCCAATGTTGTGTATGATTGTGAGCTGTATATAAAATGAACCAATAAAGAATTCAATTAGAAAAGAAAGTGTTTTCCTTGAGGTCAAATATTTGGTTTTCTTATATCTTGATAGAATAATCCTTGTAAAACAAAGAATTGCTTGGTTTCTGTCTGATATAAGTTGTCTTGGTTTCTCAAACTCAATGTACCTGGTCTGTAACATGAGTCACACTGTTCCCTTTCTATGACCCTGTGTGTATTAAGACTTGAGGACATGGCATATGTAACTGTCGATATTGTTGCTACTTCCATTACTATACAAAAAAAACCACTTGCCTCTTGCCTAAGAGTAATATATCTTCCATAACACCTATTAACCTGTAGCAGTATAACTCATTAGCTGTCTTACAAAACAAAAGAGTACATATTTTATTGTTCCTGGTATATATTATCTTTAAGATGCAAAACAAGTAATATCAAAAGATTTATCTGTAGTTCATATAGAAATGAATATTAAATAACAATTCTTTTGATATGCAACTCCCAGAAACCTAAATTATTATGTAGATGGCCACTGAAGATCCATTTTTATTTGTACTCCAATTTTGAAGTAAACCTTTTCATCGAAGAATGTACACCAAACCAGCTTTCCATTGTCACTACCGGGAGAGAAAACACTGAAGATAGTATAAGCAGAGCATGTGCTAGCAGTGCTATCAAACTTATGGCACATGTGCTGTCTTTCTTTTAAGACAAAATGTTAATGTATGAAATTTTTTTCTAAACTAAAACTTCAATACTCAGTTTAAACCCGAACATTGGCAGTTTGTGATAATAAGTGGTTTTGCTGTTACAATTGGGACACTTAAGGGATAGAAAAATGGACGTGCATGGCTAAGTAGATTGAAAAGGTTATTAAATGAACCAGTGGGTCCGATTTTATGATTGAAATTCAAATAAGTGAACTTTTAAATAGATCATCTGTAAAACAAACTTATAAAGATTTTTTTCTTCTTCCCAAAACACATAGGGTCTGAAAAGAGTGGCAACATACCATTTTAGAGCTTCAAGAAATGATAGGATTTGGAATACAATGAAGATTTTCCCCATAGACCCATCTTGGAAGCAAAAGGATGTAATTCAAATTTTGACAACGATAATTTTGTTAATTATACTTATTGAAGGTTGTCATCTCCACTGAAAGGGAAGGTACTGGAAACTAGACAAACTGAAAAACATACACCCTTGCTTAAATTAAAACTCATGTAGTTGCATTTATTTTCAGGAACTTGATTCATTATCCTCATAAACATGAGAATGACAGTTGCTTCAACAGTTGCCACGTGCCGATATTGCATAACCAAAATGGCACCATGAGATTCCCAAAGGAGTCAACTCATCCATCGACTCACACAGGGCCTATCAGCCAACTCGGGCAGAGTGTGAAGAACAATGAAATGTCACTGTCACCACAGTCAGATCCGTTCTGTGATGATGTGGCCACCGTGAGAGTGAGCATTTGTGCAGGCGCCTCGTGTGGGAAGGGGAAGGAGACAGGCATTCTCAGCAGGATAAAAACCAAGTGCACTGCTCTGAGATGGCTCTCTGCAGCCTGTAGCTACTGTAGTCTTTTTTTCTTTATAGTGACAGTGGAAAATCTAGATGGCTAAAGTGCTCTATTATTATGCAATTTATGATTGGTATGCCTTTTTCCTAAAATAATAACTTTTATAATAGTTTGGTAATGTTTTTAGACAAAATATGTTAATGTATGAATCATAAATTATATTAGCTAAAATAAATTATAAATTCAAATCACATTTACTTTTTATCCAATTTTTATTTTAATTAGTACATGTTTTCAGAACAGAATGACTATATTTCTCATTAGAAGTTGGTTATATAGCATAACACACCTAAATTCTTTTCCTATTCCTGTCCCCTTCTCATCCCCTACTTCCTCTATCTCTTAATTTCCTTCCTGTTTGCAAAAGATCTACCTCCCTGTTTCCTACTGTCAGTCTTTTACACTGCTTTATATTTCAGAGTTACAGTAAATTTTATTACATTTGCCTAATGATAGTTTTTAAGCAATATTTCTATTTCCCTCCTGCAGAAGAGCTGTGCTATCATTTTCATGGATGAAAAATGGAATGAAAGAAAAAGAGAGAAATAGAGCGAGCAAGGAACCCTCTCCTCTGTTGGTGGGAGTGCAGACTGGTGTGACCACTATTGAAACCAGTGTGGAGATTTCTCAAAAAGCTAGCATTAGATGGCCAGCTATTCCACTTCTGGGTAGGCTCTTCAGAGAATTAAAAGCATCATACCACAGCAATATAGCATACTCATATATACACCAGGACAATTTGTAGCAGCTAAATCTTGGAAAAAAAACAAAGGCCCACCAACTGCTAATTGAATAAAGATGATTAGGCATTTAAAAGTAAAGTGAAATACTGCTCAACCATAAAGAAAAACTAGAAATATTTATAATTAAATAGGTGTACCTTGAGGCCATATTCTTGAGTGAAATAAATAGGATTTGCATGTATAAATACTGAATTGTTTCTCTGTTGTGAAAAACTGAAAGTGTAAATGAGGACCAAAATGTACAATTGATACTGTGAAATAAGAAGAAAATGTTCAAGGAAAAGAGGAAGTAAGGAGGATGATGAGGAGAGGAAAGAGGGGAAAGAAAAAAATGAAAAAGGAAGGAAAAATGGAAACAAATATTATATAAATAGGGATGGGTGGAGGGGTTGAAAGGAGGGAATGAGAATGGAAAAAAAATAAGAACCAAGATCTATCATGTTTAGGTACAAATTCCCAATAATGTGTGATCATAGGATATACCTAGAATGTACCAATAAAAAATAATAGAAATTGATGTTAAAGACAGATTTTTTAATGAAATACAGGGTTTTATGAATGAATTTTTAAGACTTACAGGTTGATTACTTCGCACTTAGTGGAATAAAGGAATTGTGACCTTTGTTATCTCCTTCCCTTTAAAGTAGCTACAAAAATGTACACTACTTTGAAAGTACTCATAAGGTATTAATATAACTATACCATAATGTAAATGAATTTAAATAAATAGTATATAATCAAAAAATAAAGTATTTTATGAATCTGACTGAATTGTAACTAATAATGAGGAAAATATAATCTCTTTTTGGCCTCTGAGCTAATTCAAAGAAAATTTTCATAAATTATCTTCACTTTGTCTTAACTTGGGTATTTTTAAAAACTGATTTTGTAAAGATTACTTTCACCTGATATGTTCTGTAGTGCTGTATTTCATTGGACAGTGTGATTACTAATTCCTTTCCTTAAAACAAGTTTCCCTAAGATTTTTAGAAAAAAAATCCCTAAAGGCTTATGTGAATGATGTTTGTTTGTTTCATTATAAAATAAAAATGAACCATATCCAGTTGTTCCATTACCTTCAAAGGAACTAGAATTTGTAATGACAGTCATAAGCTCAGAATTCATTTAGTATATGAATACTTTATCATCATACTGAATGAAGTTATATTAATGTATTTGTATGCAAAATTGGAACAAATTGTTCACTGAGGATTTTTTAAAGTTTAATTTTTCATTTTATACATACAAAATAAAATACAGCTCTAAATTCTCTACACACATTTTTCTCTGCTGATTCCAAGTGAGGTTGGGGCAAACACTACTTTCTTTGCAAACGTGTAGTATAAACGATTTCAAATTAAATATATTGATTTAAATGACCTTAATAGGCTTTCTTCTGGCTACTATTTATGGATTTCTTATGTACTGGGACAGTCAGAAAACTGAGTATTGCAGGAATTGTATAATTCAGAGAGCATGTATTTTTCTAAAAAAAATAGGGAACAGAAATCTTTAACCATAATAGTACAGTAGTAATAATGATCTAGTAATTTTTAAGACATAAGTCCATGCATAAAGTATATTGTAAAACAATAATTTGTCTTAGAAACTGGTGACATCTTAAGTCACTTATGTTGCCTATTGAGACACTCTTGTTCTATGCAAGATAATGAATGCAGTTTCACCTAGCTCTAACATGATAATCATGACCACTATAATATTTTTATCATAAACATTTATTCCAACAACAGAAACAGTATATACTGTGTGTCACTGGAAGGTCTATCATCACTTCAATAGTTAACATTTTTATTATTTTGTTACATGACAAGTAAATAAATATTGGGCTCATTTTAAAGAAATAGATGGCATGGCATGGCTTCTTCAATCACCTAGGTAGAACTTGCTGTATTTCCAAAGTAGAAATCAAATATTGCAAATAAATTTTGGGTGTATTTAGTATTACACCATTTTTAATATAACAAAATGTACCAAATTATCTACAAAGTACCCTTACACCTATTGGCAGTTACTTGCTGGAAACCAAAGTCTCACTGTGTACTCCACAGATGAAGATGGATGCAAATCCATGCAGTCAGTATTTCTAATAATGATCATTAGTAACCGAGTGCCGCGGGTTCCATTTGCTCTACTCCAGCTTTCTGGAATATGTGTTAGTTACCAAAGAGGATGGGTATATATCTCTATTGTATAAAAGTAAGTCATGCAAGTTCCATGGATCTACATTTTTTTGTTTCTGATTTGTATAAATTTTAGTGAGTTTTAATTAAAACATTGCAATTTACATGCTTGTAGGCATAATGTTTGTAAATCAGCCATCCTTACAGGTATGCATGTAGGTGTGACCCTTGATACAAGCATACATAGCATAGTGATGAAATTAACACAACTAGAAGATTCATCGCCTACAGGATTGGTGATTATTTTCTGATGAGAATATTCTAATTTCTCCCTCCTAGCTATTTTTAAATATTGCTAATACTAAACTGCTCAAACTCAGAGCTTGTTCCTCCTATAAACCTACAGTATAACTTTGTGTTGATGAGACAAACATGTTTTCTTATCTGATTAACTATTTGTGACCACCACCAATCAATATTTCACTCTCACTATAGAAATGAGATTAAAATCACATTTATCCATTAATTCATTAGGCATAGATTGTTTTAGTGATGGAGGATTACTAGTAGACAGTGGCACCTGTGGCAGAAAACAGATAAATTTTTTAACACCATGATGTTTGAGGTCATAGAATAGCATGTGACGAGGTGATGAAACTCTTCTGCTCTATCTACAAATGTCACTGGAGAATAAATCTGAAAGAAGAGATATTGATCTCGTGTTAAGTGATGGTGAAGAAAATACATCCCAGGAAGAGGATACATCCTCTGCCAAGGCCCTGTGACAAGGATACCTGAAGTTTAGTGACCAAATACAAGCATATGTTATGGATCTGGTCCAATGCCCAGAAGGATTTAATGTGGCATCCAAAGTACATTAGGCTTCAGGTAAGAGTAATCCAAGTATTTTGAAGGTAAGAAAATAAAAGGATCAGACGTTCAAATTTGTTTTCCAAAATACCACTCTAATTTGAATGTGTAAAGTAGCTGAAACTCTGAGAAACCAGTCAAACTGGCTGTGATGTCTGGAGCTGGCACATTTAGGGGGAGGTGTCTTTTTCCTTTTTTAAACATTTTTATCTTTGACAGATAAAAACGGCATGTGTTTTCAGGATACTGTGGGTTTAGATCAGAGTAGTCATCACCTCAAATATCTATCATCTCTTTGTGGTGAATACCTTCCAAATTCTTTCTCCTAGCTTTCTTTTAACTAAAATATTAGAGTTTATTCTGTTATGTAATCTTAACTTGGTCTCTATTGGCAGTTTTTCCCAGAACTATCTTTCTAATTGTATTCTGCCTACTCCAATATTCCAAAAGTTCCTATAGGCAGAATATATACTTAAAATATTGATATAGATTTTTTTTTTAGTTTTACTGAAAAAGTAATAATAGAGCATTCTAGGAAAAAATGTTATATTTTGAAGTACCCTGACACTATTTACTTTATATTAGATGATGTATTGAAGTAGAAAACATTTTAACCTTATAATCAACAACCAACTTGGTACAGGAAGTAGGCATTCTCACAGCAGGCCTGTAAATAATGTAAATATCAGTGTTTATGAGAAAATCTGTAGGATATATGGAATACTGTATTTTGACTTTGAAGAATAGATACTAAGCAGAATAGGTCTGGCTGAAGGAAAACTTGATTTAATTAAATGGGCAAAGTGTGAATGAAGAAGATAGGTCTCGGGCCACACCATCCCATAGCAATTCAGTGGAAAATAATTCAGCAGTACTGTTCTTTCCACATGAATGGCAACAACTCATGAAGTTTTCCACCTGCTATATAGATACACTCTGGGAATTTTAAAAAGAAAACAAAAATGCAACAAACCAATCAGAATGGGTCAGAGTTGCACAAGGCACTGAAAGTACTGAAAATTAATATGAATTAGATTGTCACATCAATGCGGAGCCAAAGGAATGCTGAGCAAAGATGCCTTGCTTATACTGTCAGACACGAAACAAACTGCTATGCTAAAGGATTAAATTATGTTATCAGTCAAAGAACTGTCATCCGTACATGGGAACAATTGGCTTCTATATGTCAGTCAATTGATAGCTACTGAGACTAAATTAGGAGTAATGAGGAGGCATTATTATCAATGAGTCCACTTCGGAAAATGTATTACTCTGGTCATCCAAATTCTGTATTATCTGAAGCTGAGAGCATCTTGGTAATAAGTTTCATTCTGCTGACTTCTGGGTCACTTGTGTCAGCAGTGACATCTGGATGCAAAGCAGAGCTCGGACATCTTTTCAAAAGACCCTCAATGACCGTTTTCATACATATTCAGTCCTGCATTCACTTACGGTTCACCGTTGCCTGTCTGTTTTTGTGTTTGAAAGGTTAATATCTGAGTTCTGACAAACCTGGGTCAAAAGAGTTACTACTGTATGATCTTGGGGAAAATAGAGCACATCTCTAGGTTTTAGTTTTATCGTGTTTTAAATAAAGAATCTCATATTTTGTGACCTACATTGTTCACAATTTTACTAGTTCATTCAATAAAAGATACTGGTAGAATAATATTCTTTTTTTTTTTTTTTGAGACAGGGTCTCGCTTTGTCCTTCAGGCTGGCTCTGAGCTCACTATGTATCCAAGGCAAGCCTTGAATCCAGCAATCCTCCTGCCTCTGCCTCCCGAGTGCTGGGATTACAGGCGTGAGCCACCATGCCCAGCACTGTGATATGTGGTATTGATTGCTGGTGGGCGTGAGTCACCACACCCAGCATTATTGTGGTTACCGATGATCAAACTCAGGACCTTGCGCTTGCAAGGCAGGCGCCAGAAACACTGAGCTAAATCTCTGGCCCTAGAATAATATTCTTAAGTGCTGGCAATGATGAACAGAATAGAATGGTTCATGATGTCATGGAGTTTAAAGGCCGTAAGGACAGAGTCATTCATTATACATTGAAATAGATGTTATACTGTGATTAATACTAGAAAGAGCATTATAGGATGTGTAAGCAAATGTATAGGAAGGGCATTTAGCATAATCAATTGCTTAAAATTTCCTTAAGAAAGAACCATTTATGTGATACACTAGAATAAATTTGTGTCTCTATGTGTGTGTGTGTGTGTGTGTGTGTGTGTGCAAGAAGATTTCAACTGCAGAGAGTGTGTGTGTAAAAGCAGAGTGACATCAGATGGCATGACAGTTGAACATCTAAAAGAATGCCTCTGGGTATAACAATTGGGTTGCAATCACATTTCCAAATAATTAATGCAGTATGTTGTGAGAAAGGACATGAGTTCACTACTGCATTACTGTGGCTCCAGCCAGAGTTCTGCATCTACTGTGCTGAACAGAAACCCTTCATGATACATAACTCCACATTCATGGAGCCTGTTAATATCAAAGAATGATGCTTGAGCAGTAGTATTGAGCGCTGTTATTAGAGGTATTGTAGGTCTGCCATGTATCATTCTCTCATTTTCTTTTTGAAAATTAGAAACCTGTTTAAGTGTTTAACAGATTATATATTAAAATGACTCTGAGGTAACTGTTAAAGGAGAATAGGGAGGATAAAACTACAACCAGTGTATTTTTTCACATGCATTCGAGATTAGTACTTGTGATTGAGCTATTTTCCTAAAAGATGGGATTCATAGTTTTAGGGTACATTTATGAACGTGTGTGAACATCCTGCTATTGGGCATAAGAATGGGGCATGGAAAGTGGGTGAATTTTAGAAAAGTACAAATTATAGAATATTATAGTACACAAAGATGTTACAACAAGTAAATACCTGAGTGTTAAAGCAATAACTCCCAATATGACATGTATATATTGACATAATTGAGTCAGACAGAAAAGCAATGTTATGTGAATAACTGATATTTAAAGGTTATTAATTCCTAAGACTTTTCATATTTTGGAAAATCTCTTAATTAAGAACAACATTAAAAGTTTTATAAAAGATTGCTACTGACCACATTATCAAGTTCTGCCCAGGTAATTCTTTAATAAAACTCATTTATCCTATGCTTTCTAAAAAGGGATTTTACCAAATAAAAGATGGAACCAACAGCATAAAGATGGGAGAAATATCTCTAAACTTTGCAAAATAGAAGACTTCCTGGATAGACGCTTAAGACCAAATATATTCTGAGGACCTGTGCATTCTTATTTAACATCAGTGGGTTATGTTCAGCCTTAAGTGGCTTTCAAATCTCAAGTGAATTGAAAACAATTAGTTGAAAACTATTAATAAAACTATTTTTCCCTTGGATTTCTTCATGGGATAAATTACTATATTGGCCCAAAGTATAACAGCTCTTGTCAGTTTCTAGGTATAGTTTTAATTTTACAGATGGACTCGCTATTGTTTTTTCTTGTAAGAAAACCTCTGCAAAACATTTATCAATGTACTCTTTAACCTCCGTTATTACTGTACTCTGCATTCATTGGCCTCTACTAACATTTAACCTATTTCAATCTATTTTCAATATACCAGCAATGAGAAGTCATTACAGTGGTATCCAGGTCTACGTAAATTAAAGCTTTCATTGTCTTCCTGATCTTACTACTTCTCCCATGGCTTCCAAGCTTTTCCCAATGGGTAAATCCTCTCACTGCTGTACTTATTTTCCAACTAGAATATTCTAACTAGAATATTCTAACTAGAATATTCTCCTAGGAAGATTAAATGGGGCTCTATTTTTCATCTCACTAAGTCTCTACCCAGAATAATCTTCCTGCAGTCCTTTCCCTGAGTAACCTAACAAATTGAATGTACCTGTACCATTTATTCTCCATTAAACTTTAAATTTTTCTTTTGCATGTAGCATAACAGAATCTTCTATCTTTTGCTTATTATGTTTTTATTTTTCCTGCATGAGAACATAAACTACATGAGTGATATTTCTGACCTGGCTGAAAAACTCTTTGGTTCAAATGTTCTAAAGACACTAATCAGGAGTTTAAATTGAAAGACTAAAGTCTTTGAGGGTAGAAGCCAACTATTTGGGGTTACAAGAACCATATATATGTATAAATGCACTAGATTCAAAGTAATAGATGGGAATGGTATACAAAGTAAACAACAATAATAATAAAACTAAAGCAGTTAGATAAAAGATAAATTGGAAGGGCTTCAGAAGGAGAGCAATAACCAAAATAAAAATACATAATAATTAAGAATAACTGAATTAAGAATAATCTTAAAATGAAATTAAAATTGAATTTAAAATACATTAAGTAAAACTGACAGACTGAAATGGAAAATGGCTCCCTCAGTTATTGTTGAATATTAGATACTTGGTTTTTAGTTACTGATAAGCAAGGAAGTAGAATATCAATATACTCAATCAACAGGAGCACAATATTTCCTTTAAAATGAATTAGAACACTAATCAATGCAATATACTTCTATGCCAAAATATCAAAAACTAAACATCATCTATTGAAGCTGGAAATCCATAATAAAAAAATGAAAAAAATTCAATTTTTGGTAGTGAAAGAGTGCAATTAAAAATAAATCATGGAAAGAAAAAATAATGGGAGCATTTCAATTATTTTGAAACTGAAATTAAAAAATCACACATAAATGTGAGGACTCAATTTAAAGAATTCTTAGAAGGAAATTTAAGTATAATACTTACATTAAAACCAAGAAATTATTAAGTAAAATTAGTTAATATTGCCTCAGGTGAAGGTTGTTAAAGGCTAAACTAAACGCAGATTTTATTAATAAGGACAAAAATCAGTGTAAGAGGAAATAGGCCAATAATTTTATTAAATATTGAAGCCAAAAGCTGACTTGAAAAAAATCTCTCAGTCTAACTAATCAATAATAAAAGAGAAGAAATGTTATCAACATCAAAATGAAAAGGGAAAGTGTTG
>PVIC010015099.1:0-35612 GCA_004025085.1 Thryonomys swinderianus
TTTTTTTTTTTTTTTTTTTTGAGACAGGGTCTCGCTTTGTAGATCAGGCTGGCCCTGAGCTCACTTTGTAGCCCAGGCAAGCCTTGAACTCAGCAATCCTCCTGCCTCTTCCTCCCCAATGCTGGGATTATAGGTGTGAGCCACCAGGCTCTGCACTCTGGTATGTAGTGTTGATTGCCGGTTGGCATTAGTCACCCTGCCCAGGGGATCAAACTAGGCACCCTGCACTTGCTAGGCAGGCACAGGAACCTAAATCTCCAGCCCAGGGGGTACACTTTAATGGGTAGAGTTTGTTACGGATGATGGAAAAGTTCTGGAAATGATTAATGGTGATGAACAAACAACACTGCCACTGAGTTAAACAGAGTTACAATGTGAAATTGTTATGTACATTTTACTGCAATAAAAAATAAAATACGTTATAAAATGTAGAACACAGGAAAAATAAAGGAAGAAAATAGCTATTGTAGTGTATCACTCAAAGACTACAATTGATTGTGGTCTCCAGGCTTTCCCCCTGATTTCCTTAGGATAACCTCATAATGATTGACAGGGTTTATTCAAATAGTCATTTGTTTCTGTGTGTTTTCTCTTCCCGTGTGAAGTGAGCTAGGCCTTTGTATACTCTCTTCCTTCATATAAACAGGTAAAAGGATAATGGCCTATAAAATGCTTACTCATAGTTTTCTTCACCAACAACTGCTTATCTCAGGTCACAGAAGAGATTAAGATAAATACCTTTGAGAAAAATTTTGCAGAGAAAAATGGAGACATGGGGTCTCATAATGATATCGGTGGTATGAGGGTTGAAGTTAACACTACCACCCCATTGGCAGCAGGCTGCTCTTTATAGGGCTGGGGCCTGATTACCAGGAAGCACGGGGGTTCATAAAGTCTTATTCTCCATTCCTGATGTAGAAAGAGAGAATGAGCTGAGGGATGTCTTCCATTTAAACAATAAAAATATCGAAAACAGATTCAAAGGGCTCGAGGTTTATCTCCTGACTAGACGTTGGTACAATCCTTTAAGTAGGTTTAATAAAGACTACCAGTGACTGTCCTGACAGTATAGCAACCTGGACTTAGTTATACTATAAAATTATAATTTTTTTGCCTATCTCAGTTTGAAAAAAATCACAATTTAGGTTTGCTATTAAGTAGCTTCCCAAGACACATGAGGGAATGCTTATGATTTGAATATCCACTATAAGCTAAAATTCACCTAACTGTAAAAGAAAAATCATCAAAGGTTTTTCTCTGCTTTGTGGTCAAAACTATAACAGAAAGAATCTGAGGAAAGGGTATGGTGTGTATACATTTTTATTAAGAATCCAGACATACCAGTTTAGGAATTAAGAGATTAGAGATTGATAGCTGATTAGCTGGTGTTGAATAGTTGGTTGCTATTTTCAATATCACTGTTCCCATTCTCATGTAGCTAATACCAATTTCTTCCATTGTCCATTTTGGTATTTTTATTTAACAGAATCTGTCAGTTGATAATTTTCCGTGTAATCATGTTTTCTTTACCTGGAGTTTCCAAAGTTTTATGTTCTGAATTGCAAAATATGGTATTCTTGGACTGCTAGAATGCAGTTACAATTTTATAGAAATCTTTGGAAAATAGGATGAAATATACAGGACTTATTATTTGGGGAACTTTCCAAGACACAACTATTTCCATGTCAAGGCATATCTAGTCAAATGCCTTCATTTATAGGCAAGAATGGTGGCTACTTACATGTAACAAGGAGAGATTCATGACTTTATCCACAGATTTTTCAAAGGTCTGTCTTAAATGTGTGAGTAATGTCCAAATTTGTCAGTCATGTATTCTATGACTATTTGTTTGTAAAAGCAGCTCCAAGCTTCACCTCTTCCAGAAATTATAGTTAATCCTTCAGTTTTATTTAACCTGAACATCTGCTTTACAGAAGTGAATGGGTGTATTAGGTACTTGTATTCTTCAGTGTGGATCTTCTCAAATCAGGAATACAATGCAGATCAACAGAGCCACACTACCACTGTCATTTTAAGGCAACTCATCATAATCTCACAGCATCCAGTATCAGTCCATATTCCTATTTTTTCATCTGTCCTCAAATTGACTTTTATAGTTTTTTTCAAAACAACAACCCAATCAAAGTTCAAATATTGTTATGGCTTCAGTTTCATTTAATATAGAAGGATCTGCCATTTTTTTTTTTTTTTTTGCTAATGACATTGGCTTTTTGAAGAAACCAGGGTGTTGTCTTGCAAGACATGTTGACCGCTTCTTCATGATGTCATTTATTTCTCTTACCCCTGAATTTTCTGTAAAATAACAGGTCTAATAAGCTTGATTAACACAACACAGTTTTGATAAGGATATAAATGTATTTAGCACCAGGAATTTAGCTCATGTGGTACCATGCCTACCTTAGAAGCACAAGGGCCAAGTTCAATGCCTGATACTGAAAACAAAACAAAACAAGTATATAAATGTATTTCATGATTCATCCCACTGGGTTGCACATCAATATCTCACATGTTCTTACACTGTCATATTGACATTCTTCCCAGGGATTCCTTGTTTTTTTCCCTTTGAAAAGGGTCGCTATTTAACTACTAGTATGGGAGAAGTGACACTAGTGACTTGAAGCTCATGGAACTTTGCTTTTCTGCCTAGCATACTTGCTTTTGCAACCTTCAGTCACAGTAACGATGCAACAGTCTAACTGCCCTGAGGCCATCAGGCCATCATGCTGTGTGGAAGCCCAAACTAGCCCATGAGAGGCCTCCAGACTTCCTGCAGAGAGCTGTCCAGCTGGTCCGACTCTCCTTCTCTCTGCTATTCCAGGATTAGCCACTGATTGTAACCGTGCAAAAGACTCCCAGCCAGGACTGCCTGGCCAACTCTTTGCTAAATTCCTGACCCAAAGAAACACAGAGAAAATAATGAAGTAATACAGAGCTCAAATAATTTGTGTTACCTTCATATATCTTCCTCCTGTACTTTATCTTGATTTAGTGACATTATGGGCTGTTTTCTGGTCCTTTCACATATCAAAGCCTTGGTTAAAGGACTGTATTCAAGGTCTTCTCTGGGAACACTGTGACTTTGTGGGCAGTTTTCACATGATAAATGTACTTCAAAATTTCTGTCTCCTAGAGATGTTGCGTATTTTTTATACCATGTTATTAGATTTCAGAGTGGCACTATTTAGTGTCTTTAATGAGGTAAGCCATTAAAATCCCTTTTAGCAGCTCAAACCAAAATAGTTCATCTAGAACTCTGCTGATTAAGTTATATGGATAGTGATTATATCTGAAATTTGAAGCTCTTCTTGGTTGACCACCACAATCCATTCTTACCCATCAACAGGTATTTGCCAATACTCAGAATCCTTCAATTTCACAAATGTATGCTCCAGTGGTGTTATATGTAACACTATGGCTTCAATAAATGTTTCTTTCAGCTTAGTCATTGATCCCTGGGTTTCCACACCAGTCTTGTTTCCTGCCAGCTGTCTTTCAAATTCTCAGTTTTATTTTGTTATATATAGCAGCTGCAAAATGGGTCCCTAAGTTTTGTCCTCACCAGGCATTTTATGTGGCCATAGGCAATAGGATACATTAGTTCTCATAAGTTACCAAATTCCAGTTAGATGCTATTGATGGCTATAGTCCTATCTTATAGTCCTATCTTTTCATCTGTGTTAAATAATCAAGGCTGAAGATCCTTTATCCTTTATGCAGCACCTGATACACTAAGCCTAGTTCAAAGGCTTAGGCACTGAATGCCAAGTAAGGAGGGAAAATAGGTTCCTGTAACAGAATTCCCCAAACCAAGAAGGCAGTTTGGATGAACAGCATCCCTTCAAAGGACATTTGTTCAATAACTACCAGTATGGTCTGTTTTTCTTTTAAAAACATTTGTTTTTTGGGTCAGAGATTTAGCTCAGTGGTTCCAGTGCCTGCCTCGCAAGTGCAAGGTCCCAAATTCAATTCCTGTTACCACATATCACAATGCCAGGTGTGGTGACTCATGCCCACCAGCAGTTAGTACACACACCACAATGCCAGGAGTGGTGGCTTGTGCCTGTAATCCCAACATTCAGGAGGCAGAGGCAGGAGGATTGCTGAGTTTGAGGCTTGCCTAGTCTACATAGTGAGCTTGGGGCCAGCCTGAACTACAAAGTGAGACCCTGTCTCAAACAGAAAAAAAAAAAAAAAGATAAAAGTTATTTTATAGAAGTCTAGGAGACTAGTTTCTCTGGTCAACAAATTGCTATTGATCCTTAAAATATTTTAAATGTTGAGAAATTAAATATAAAAATATAAAGAAAAAATATCCATATTTCTATTGCCAGATTCAAGCACTGTTAATTTCGTGATATGCTTTCTTCTTTTTTAAAAAAGGAAATATTTGTTTGGGGGGCAGGAAGCAAAACTTGCTCATTTGTATCAAGTTTAGGATATGAAAAGAGAATCACTTAAATATTTAGAACACATATTAGGCCCTGAGCACCATTCCTAAAGAACAAAATAGGTAAGACATTCCCAGATCTTGTGGGGGTGTATATATTAGGAGAAAATAAGAAATAAGAAAGACAGTACATTGTAGGGTATATGAAAAAAGGAAGTGCTACAAAGAAAATACCGCAGGAATTGGGTATTGGTAACATTAGGATGACCAGAATGACCATGTAGATTTCAATGAAAGGATACTCTAAAACACACACCAAGGAGAGGAGAAAAGCAAAGTGAAATGAACCCAAAACACTACCCCAAAAATAATGAGCATTAGGTGAAAGTCACTCTAGGTATCTATGCATATAGATTTATAGATAATTCTGGATGTAAGGATAGATGGTGTATGGGCATAAAGATATAGTTATGAGAAATATATTTATGTTCTGTACATTTTTTTTTTGAGACGGGGTCTCGCTTTGTAATACAGGCTGGCCCTGAGCTCACTATGAAGCTCAGGCGAGCCTCAAACTCACAGCAATCTTCCTGCCTCTGCCTCCTGAGTGCTGGGATTACAGGCGGGAACCACCACATCCAGCACTGTGGTATGTGGTACTGATTGCTGGTGGGCATGAGTCACCACATCTGGCACTGTGGTATGTAGTTACCAAATCTGGGATCTTGTGCTTGCAAGGCAGGGGCCAGAACCAATAGGCTAAATCCCGGGCCGTGTTCACTGTGTTCTGGGCAATTTTTTTTTTTTTTTTTTTAGACAGGGTCTTGCTCTGTAGTTCAAACTGGCCCTGAGCTCACTATGTAGCCTAGGTAAGCCTCAAATTCAGCAATTCTCCTGCCTCTGTCTCCTGAGTACTGGAATTACAGGCATGAGCCACCATGCCCGACACTGGTATGTGGTACTGACTGCTGGTGGGTGTGAGTCACCATACTCAGTACCGTTGTATGTGGTTAACAGGACTGAACTCAGGACCTTGCGCTTCCTAGGCAGGCACTGGAACCTCTGAGCTAAATCTCTGGCTCTGTTCTGTATGTTTAATAAAAAATAGTTTGAAATACCTAACAGGCATTCTTTTTAATTTTTTTTTTTTTTTGAGACAGGGTCTCGCTTTGTAGTTCAGGCTGGCTCTGAGCTCACTATGTAGCCCAGGCAAGCCTCGAACTCAGCAATCCTCCTGTCTCTGCCTCCCGAGTGCTGGGATTACAGGCGTGAGCCACCGCGCCCGGCACTGTGGTATGTGGTATTGATTGCTGGTGGGCATGAGTCTCCACGCCCAACATTGTATGTGGTTACCGGGGATCAAACTCAGGACCTTGCACTTGCGAGGCAGGCGCCGGAACCACTGAGCTAACCCTCCGGACCTCTTTTTAAAATTTTTAAAAATTTGTATTAGTGTATGTTTGTAGTACATGGTCACACTTCTCATAGGGACTTGGCACACATACATAAATTTCATCCTCCTCCCTCCATCTTTTGTTCTTCTTCTATGCAAAAGATCTTAGTGTTTCCTGTTACCTATTTTTACTTTACCCTTTATTTATAATTATTTAGTTTGCACTTCATTTAGCTTGCTCTTCTCACGTAGGAGAAAGAATGCAGTATTTAGACTTGTGTCTCTGATATATTTCACTTAACACTGTAGTCTCTAGGTCTCTATTTTCCTACAAATAACTCAATTTTATCTTCATAATAGGAGTACCTCATTGTGTGAAATACTGCATTTTCTTTATAAACGTGTGTGCATGTATCACTGTAATATAATGTTTTTAATTCTTTTTTTTTTTTGCTTTTTGAGACAGGGTCTCGCTTTGTAGTTCAGGCTGGCCCTGAGCTCGCTATGGTGCCCAGGGCAAGCCGCCGCGAACTCAGCAATCCTCTTGACTCTGCCTCCCGAGTGTTGGGATTACAGGCGTGAGCCACCACGTCCGGCATTGTGGTATGCGGTGTTGATTGCTGGTGGGCGCGAGTCTCCACGCCCAGCATTATATGTGGTTACCGGGGATCGAACTCAGGCCCTTGCGCTTGCGAGGCAGGCGCCGGAACCACTGAGCTAATCCTCTGGCCCTGTTTTTAATTCTTTTGTAAATATAACCTAGTAGGAAAAACTGAGCCAAATAAAATTTTTAATTTTAATTTCTTGAGGAATTGCCATACTGACACTTTCACAGTGGTTGTACTACATTCCCATGAACAATGCAGAATTCTCAACACTGGCATTTATGATTTCTTGATAAACATTCTTTCTGGAGTAAGATGGAATCTCAGTGTTATTTTAATTTGCATTTCTCTACTAGCTAGAGGTGTTGACCATTTGTTCATATACTGATTGCCCATTTGCATAATTGTACTTCTGACAATTGTATGTTCATTTCCATTGCCCATTTTTTGTACTGGATCCCTTATTTTTTTTAAATTTGTTATTTTTATTTTTTGCATACTGGGGATTGAACTCAGGTATTTGTGCTTCCAAAGTAGGCATGGTACCACTTGAGCTAAATCCCTGGCCCCTCGGATTCTTTATTTTGGAGAATCAATTTTTTGAGTTCTTTATATATTCTCTGTAATAGTCCTCTGCCTGAACAATGGGTGGCAAATTTTTTCTTATTCTGTAGGTTGTCTCCTCACTGTGTTTCCTTTCCCCTTCCCTTCCTTCTCTTCCCCTTTCTTTTCCTTTCTATATAATCCCATTTTATTGATTCCAGGTGTTGTTTTGAAGTTCTGTTCAGAAAGTCCTTGCCTGTTTCTGTTTTTAAGTTTTACCTATTTTATCTTCTTGCAGATTGTTTTTATTTTCATATTTAGATCTTTGATCCACTTTGACTTTAGTTTAGTACATGGTGAAAGATAATGGGTCTAGATTTAGTATTTTGTGAGTGGATAGCCAGTTTTCCCAGCACCATTTGATGAAGAGGCTCTTTCCCCCAGAGTATTTGGCCTCTTTGTCAAAGATCCGGCAGCTGAATGTGACTGCATTTGTTTGTGCATCCTCTTATTCTTATCAAAAAGGCTTTTTAAAAAACTAATTATCATGCTGGTTTTTTTTTTTTTGAGACAGGGTCTCGCTTTGTAGTTCAGGCTGGCCCTGAGCTCACTATGTAGCCCAGGCAAGCCTCGAACTCAGCAAGCCTCCTGTCTCTGCCTCCCGAGTGTTGGGATTACAGGCGTGAGCCACCACACCCAGCACTGTGGTATGTGATACTGATTGCTGGTGGGCTTAAGTCACCACACCCAGCATTGTATGTAGTTATCGGGATTGAACTCAGGGCCTTGTGCTTGCAAGGCAGGCACTGGAACCACTGAGTTAAATCTCCGGCCCTATCATGCTGTTTTTATCACCGTAGCTTTGTAGTATAACTTGAAGCCTGGGATTGTGATAACTCCTCCCTTGCACTTATTTCCCAGGATTGCTTTTTGTGACTCTACACCCTTAAGGTTCCATGTGAATTTTAGAATTGTTTTCTCTAGTTCTGTGAAGAATGCTATTGGTATTTTGATTGGGATTGTTATAAATCTGTATATGTTTTGAAGTATCACCATTTTAACTGCATTGTTTCACCCAGGAATAGAAGATATTTTTCTGAAGTCCTCTTAGATTTTCTTTTTTCAGATTACTGTAATTTTTGTTGTAGAGGTCATTCACTTCCTCGGCCAGCTTAATTCCTAAGTATTTACATTTTTTTCATGCTGTTGTGAACGATACTATTTCCCTCATTTCTTCACCAGTGAGTTTATTATTGGTATTCAGGTATGTTGTGATTTTTGCATGTGTATTTTGTAAGCTTCTGCATTGCTCAGTTCATTAATTCTAAGAGTCTTTTGGTGGAATTTTTGAGTCTTCTACATAAAGGACCATGCCATCTTCAAACAATGGTAATTTGACATCTTCCTTTCCTATACATATTCCTTTCCTCTCTCTTGCCTGATTATCTGCCTAGTATTTTGAGAACTATACTGAACAGGAATAGTAATAGTGAACACATCCTTATCTTGTTGTGAGGAAAAATTTGCAGTTTCTTTCCATTTAATAGGATATTGGCCATTGGTTTTTCATAAAAGACTTTTACAAGTCTTTATGAAGACAAGGTCCTTCTATATTCATTTTTTTCTTTAAATCATGAGTGGATTTTGGGTTTTTTCAAAGCCCTTATCAATAGAAATGACCACATGATTTTTCCTTGCTTCTGTTTATGTAGTCCATCCCATTTATTGATTTCCCTACCTAGAATTGTCAGCATACTCTTGGGATGAAGCCTACTTAGTCATAATGTATGATCTCTTTTTTTGGTTTCAGGGATTGAACTCAGGACCATGAGCTTGCAAGGCAGGCAAGGGAAACACTGAGCTAAATCCTTGGTTCCTATTTATATTTTTAATGATATGCTGCATTCTGTTTGCCAGTGTTTTGTTGAGAATTTTTGTACCTATGTTCATTAAAAAGATTTTTTGCTTGGATTCTTTTCTGGTTTTGGAAACTGAGTAACACTAGTTTCCAAAGATATCTTTGGGAATATGCTTTCCTTTTGCTTTCATTAGAGTTTGAGGAATATTAGCATTTGGTCTTCAGTAACGTCCTTGCAGAAACCAGCAGTGAATCTTCCAGGACCTGGACTTTCTTAGTTGGTGCATCATTATTATTATTTCTTCAGTCTCATTGCCTGATACTGGCTTATTCAGACTTTTTCTACATTCTTGATTCACGTTTGGTAGTTCCTATGTATTTAGTAATCTATTCTTCTGAATTCTCCATTTCTACATGTCTTTGTTTTTGGATTAAATGTGTTTCTTGATCCATTTTACTGTTTGTCATTTGGTTGGGGAATTGAGAATATTCACTCTGAATGTTACTACAGATACTGATTTATTCTGATCACTGCAGTATTTCCCTTTTTTTGTGATTTTCTCCCTCTTCCACTCACTCTGTTGTATTCACTCTATTAGGTTTTTGGCATTGTTAACCTCAATGTTCTTTCTAGGATATCCTTGAGAATCTTTTGGAGTGCTTGTTTTGTGGTCATGAATTCCTTGAGGGGCTCTCTGTCATAGTGATGCCTTGTTTTCTCATCAATTTGGAAGCAGGTTTATTATTATTTTTCTTAATACAAGGTCTCACTTTGTAGTTCAGGTTGAACCTGAACTCAATATATAACCCAGGCTAGCCTTGAACTTGCAGCCATCCTCCTACCTCAGCCTCCTTGTGCCAGATTACAGGCATGAGCCACCATGCCCTACTGTTGAAGCAGTTTTGTAGAATATGTGAGTCTAGTTTGGAAGTTGAGATATTTTAGGACTTGAAGCATTCAAAGGTCTCCTGGCCTTTAAGATTGGTGTTGTCTAAGGTAAATTCTAATGAGTTTACCTTTATAAGTGATAACTTGTTTTTCTCTTAATGGCTTTTGAGATTCTATCCTTGTGTTGGACTTCCAAGATTGTCTATGATATGATCTCTTCATCTCAGAGACTGGGGTTACGTATGCCTCCCTTATCTGTGGGTTTCTTTCCCAATATTGGGAAGATTTTTGCTATTATTTCTTTGGACTATTTTTTTTTTTTGCCATTTATACTTTCTTCTGACTTTTCAATTAATCTTAGTTTTCTTTGCATTTTCTGGGAGCTGTTGGACCCATTTTTCATGCTCCCTTGTTTTTAAGCCATCTTTGAGTAATTAATCTTTGAAAGCATCTCTGTCTTCTAATTCTGACATTCTGTCCTCACATTGGTCACTTCTGCTACCCATACTTTCAATATAATTTTTAATTTCCATCTTCTATTGGGAACCTTTTCATAGATTACAGTTCTTTGCTAAACTGGTCATTCATGTTTTATCTAATTTTGTTTAGCTCAGCTAATTATGAGTGTTTTCTGTGATCTCTCTGATCATTTTACTTTCACTATCTGATTTGTTAGCTTCTGAGTCTGATGACCAACTTATAATATGTTTTTTAAAACTTGTTATTCCATTGAATGATTTCCCTGCATAGATTTTGCTTTCTTCCCAAGTTCCACAGATTGGCTTTGGAGGAGTCTGCACTTTAAGGAGGCCTTTTGTTGTGTTGTCTTTTCGTATTTCTATTGTTTTTTGTTTTCTTGTTTTATGGTTGCTTATAGAGGAAAGAATTTGTTGCTGTATGAAGATTTTAGTATGGTTTTCAGTGATTACTCAGAGAGTGGGTAATTACAGTTGTCTGTTTCAAGATTCAACCACCTCTGTTACTTACTGTGGGGGAGAGAGTAGACAGTGTAACTTGCCCAGAACCCAGTTCTGTGGGAATGCACTGCCATACTGTTAAGGTAATTTAGGTACCAGTATACAGAGGAAACAACTCTGTTAATCTGGAAATATGACATAAATCAGCAACCATAATATCCTCCATGACAAACTGGATACTGACATGCTTTAAGAACCAATTATGTGCCACCTTTTTAACCTTTGAAATCTATACAGTATAACCCTTTAAACAGACAAAATATTGACATACAGCAAATATCTACTAAATGTGATAACTATATTTCCACTAGAGATAGAAAGTAATTCAACAGCAGTAACATAATTGACTATCTAAAGGCTAATAAAGCATAAAAGTTATAGTATTATAAACATAGTGGGTTGGGAATGAGAAATAGCAATAAGAAAGCTTTGAAAAATTGGACGTGAAAAGGAGAGAAAAATAAGTCAAAGGACCCTATTAGGAAAGACAGTTTTACAATTACATAGCACTAACAAAAAACTCAGTAAGAAATAATATACAGTAACTTTCTTTGACCTACAAAATAAAAATTCTCACAGATAATCTATGAAGTAAGTCAAAGCAAGGGTCTAATTTCCTGTTATTGAAAGCCTTTAAGAACCTGACAGTATTCAGCACTGAGATTGCTAAAGCAAATGCTACTCTTTGAAGAGCTTATAATTTAAATGTTACAAATAAATCAATAAGCATGCTGAAACCTAACAGCAACATCTAAACAGCAGTAACCTGCTGCTAAAGAATTTAAAGGTTAGAGGGCAGCTTAGGGATTTGTTTTGGAAAAAGGCAACATGGTTCATCAGACAGATCTTAATGGAAATACTGTGGACTAAATACTTTGGACTAAAGCATACAAGACACTACATTAGAGTTAAGAGAGAGATGCATATGAAAAGAAGGAGGTAGAAAAGACAGGTGGCCTTGAGAACTCAGGAACTTGGGATACAATTATTGTCAGCCCTGAGCAAGCTATATGGCTTCTTTGGCAGCAGATAGCACCAATGTTAGGTATGCCTGTTTCCTTTACTTTGTGAAGATGGCCAATTGTACTTCTGTATAATTAATACTCAAACATATTCATCTTGTTTTGTCCATAGTGGACAGAAAACTCAAAAGTTAATTCTCTAAGGACAGGCTTAAAGAGTACCTTCTATTACTTAGACTGAGGCAAAATGCTCTTAATATGCATAGTGTCAGATAAGCTAACCACCTGGGTCTACTTGTTTGTCTAGAAAATATATACCCAAAATAAGGATCAAAATGTATGACAGATTTCGGGAAACAGGAAGAAAATGTTCAAATGGGAAGGGAAAGCAGGAAGCAAAGACAGGGAAAAGAAGAAAAAGAAGAAAATGGAAACAAAGCTTTTGTAAATATGGAGGGGAAGAAGAGGGGTTGAAAAGATGGGAGGGGACTGGGGGAAAAAATGATCGAGACATTTTGTACAGGTACAAATCCCTTATAATGAAAATGAGTGATCACTATGTACCAATAAAATTAATTTAAAATAAATCTACCCAAAACTCTGTAATGTTTAAGAGACAGAGAAAGCATGTATATTTAATTCCTTTTTGTCTCTCCTATTCTATAACAAGTCTAAAGTTATTAGGCTGCATAAATAATTTTAGAAATTTAGAAAGTGAAGCTATAGCTAAAAGTGATATGGACAGTACATGGCTCTTAAGGCTTATATACTATCTGCTCATGTATTAAACAGGTAATAATTAGACTACTTCAAATTTTGGATTCACAAAAAAATTCTGGCTTTCAATTACATATGATTTTATCTACTTCTTAATTATAATAATATGTAATATAGTTCTGAGGCCGATAAACAGATAAAGCTTCATAATCTATATAAAAACTCAGTCTTGGTCTGCCGAGCTAATTTCCAAGCCTCACAAAAAAACTTTAAAACAGAACGTGCATGTATACACTGTAATTTAAATTGTTTTATAGTTCATCAACAGGTATTCTCTCCTAAACAGAAGGCCCCCAAATAAAGAAGCACACACAGAAATAGCCAATGATAGGTTATACCAATTTACTTCACATATATTTCAAGCCTGTGATTTCCATTTAATATCAACAAACAGTCTGTACAGAAAAATCCAAAGGCAACCATATCGCAAAACATGTAAAATGTGCAAATACACTTTAAAATGTGAGTTACTGGATACTATTTGCAAGGTACAACTTTACAGTAATTAAGGACTCCATCTCATTCTAGCTGATCTTTTGCATGTTTAGCCAATGCAAATGTACAAGGCACAATTTAGTGTTGAAGCTCAAGTGTGTAAAACACATCCTCAGATTTGAAGATGTTAAAATAACAATGTCATGTTTATACTTTATTGTTTAATGAGACATCAGTTGATTTCTAAAGCTTCATAAAGTATTACTCATACATATGACCAGGAAAAACTTCTCTGAACTTAAAAGGAGAAAGATAAAATGTTTGCTATCCTGTATTAAAAACAAATTATATATATACATATATATGTACACACAAAACTCACATGACACAGAGGAAACTTCCCATAATCCAAAGGGATGCCATTTTCTAATTAGCAAAGGTTCCCATTACAGTATTTTAGGACAGTTATTTTTAAAATTCTTACTTATTTACTAACTGTTTTGGTCAATCTTTACAAAAAGACACAGACATAAGACAATTCTCTTCAAGGTAAAGACAATGCCTAATACAGAAAGTCTTTGTCTTGAGATTGCACAGTGGAAGGTTTATTGAGTTAAGTATGAAAGCTTGCTGACTTTAAAGAAATTATTAAATAGGAAAAAAAATTAACCTATTAAAAACCAGTAAGAGCACTGGCTATAACACAATTCAAACACTTTCTAAACCAGTCATAGCAGTGCTTTTTGTTGTTTTATTGCCCATCCCTGAGAGTAGAGATTCTACCATTTTTAACTTTTAATAAAATAAATTTTACAATGTTGAGTGTTTAAAAATCTTTTCAAATATAAAGCCCTCTTTCATTTTAGTAAGAAGAAAAGACTCTGCAAAGACCACCACTCATAAAAACTCAATTATCTGTAGGTCAATCAACACTCAATACTTTTAATGGGTAATTTCTTTTATGCATTCACATATTGCTCACTTCTTTATAGCCCATTATTTTCTTTTTTTTTTTTTGGCTTTTTGAGACAGGGTTTCGCTTTGTAGTTCAGGCTGGCCCTGAGCTCACTATGGTGCCCAGGCAAGCCACTGCGAACTCAGCAATTCTGTCTCTGCCTCCCGAGTGCTGGGATTACAGGCATGAGCCACCACGTCCGGCACTGTGGTATGCGGTGTTGATTATTGGTGGGCGTGTTTCCATGCCCAGCATTATATGTGGTTACCGGGGATCGAACTCAGGACCTTGCGCTTGCGAGGCAGGCACCGGAACCACTGAGCTAACCCTCCGGCCCCAGCCCATTATTTTCTAATTTTTGTTACTGGAAGCATTTGACAGGTGTCAGAGGAAAAGTACAATATAAAACTTAAGGAATTCTGGGGAGAGACATATTTTTCTCTATGGTAAGAGAGTTTTACTGGAAATGATCTGAATGCCATCCAGGAAAGGCATAAGTATGTGAAAGCAGGAATATGTAAAGTAAACACCTTCCTTACTGTCTTTGGTTTAGCCTTCTTGGCCAAAATCTTCTGTAAACTTCTTTAATTTCAACAAATCGTGTTCATTGACTGTGGGTTTTGTGTTAGAGAGTGACCGCAACATATCCGACTGTTAAGGAAAGGAAGAGAGAGGGTTTTAAAAGTGAATTTCATAAAATAAAAATCATTGCACTATTATCAATACTAACTTTAACCCAAATGCATATGAACATTTATAGTATACCATACACTGCTGGTAATAAATTCCCTTTCTTAAAGTATTTCTTTGATCATATCATTCCTTTGTGTAGAAACTTCCAATTTCTTCCCCACTCATGATCAAACCTTCCAAGAGTGGATCATTACCTAGTAGAAACACAATCCTATTAGCCTAAAGATAAAGGCCCTCCCCAGTATGGCTGTGATCTGACTTCCGGCCTTACCTGTTCTCCTTAAACAAGAGATTAGTTATCCTAATAAACAGAATTCTAAAGATATATAGAAATTTTTTATTACAAAATTTTAGTAAATTTACTACCTAAAAAATTAGTAATTTTATTACAAAGTTTTTTGGAAATCTATAATTAGAACCAAACATTTTGAAAACCAAGCACCCATCAACAAGAAAAGGTAAATATAACAATTTTTCAATCACCCGAAATACTCTAAAAATAACAAAACTTCACACTCAGGTATATCTGCTAGCTCTTTAAAAAAACATGTTAAATTCTGAGATAATGTCTTGCTAAATTACCCAGGCTGGATTCAAACCTAGGATCCTCCTCAGCCTCCCAGTGCACTGGCATTTTGGGGATGTGCCACTGTATCAGACTACAAAAAAAAGGATTTCTGGATAACTTCCAATAAGAAGCACAGTTAACACATGAAGAAATGTACATTTGCACATTTAAACATACCTGTTAACATACATATACATATCTGTAACTACAGATACAAGTTTCTTCTCTGAAAGCTCTTATTATATCACAAAACGTTTAAAAATCTGTAGCTGAAGAAAATTTTGAAAACTCAATTTTTCATCACCAAAAAAACACAAAAAGCAATTTTTCATTTTCCCTTTCTCTAAAATAAACTCCCAAACAATAAAGTCCTACCAACTAATTTAACTCCATTATAAATTATACAAATGTGTTTTCTAGTAAAAATTGTTTAAATTAAGTTAAATATTTTTGACAAACTTAAAAGTTTTTAACTAAATATTTTAAAGACCTGTATTATTTAACTATTTTATGAAGCCATAAGTTAAATGAAAAAATATCATGTATGAACTCTATGATACTAAGATTAGTATTTATAGTTATTTTTTAAAATCCAAAATTCAGGGGAAAAATTTTACCAGTCCAGTTAAGTCCTATCTTATATAAATATATGAATACTTGGGGGGATGACATTGAAGTTATAAACCTACAAAGTTAACAAATTATGGTGGTACACGTCTGTAATTCTCACTCTGAGAGGCTGAGGTGGAATGATTCCAAGTTCGAGCTGAGCCTGGGCAACTTTAGCAAGACTTTGTCTTATAATAAAAAGTTTTAAAAAAGGTCTGGATATAACTTAGTATGAGGCCTTGGATTCTCTCCCTAATATCCCCCCAAAATTAAATTAAAATAAATAGCCTTAAAGTCTCATGGCCCTACAAAATATTTTAAATATAATTATTTTTACATTTTAAGTTTGATTAATCTTTATAATTTTTAATGTCAGTGGAAAATATTCAATAAGCATTCTTCAACATTTTAACATTTTCCAGCAAATCTTAACCCAGAGATGGCAAACCTTTTAGAGCTTTCAGTGGTAACAGCTGACTGTGGAACATGTGCCATACGTTCACCACTGACAATATAACTAAGAAATTTTATCTTTACCTGATAAATTACAAAGTGTAATACTTTAAAGTATTTCTTTTAAAAAAAAATTCAAACCATGGAAACAACTGGCTCCAAAAGTTTATCTCCAGGGACATCCATCCATGTCATTTCAATGGCACCAGGGTCCCCTGGAGAACAGGGTGTCAGCAGATCATCTACGATGTTGGTGGGGTCAGCTCGGGAAGGTCCACAAACCTGTAGTATGTAGTCATTTAAATATGTTTTGTGTTGTGTTAAAGTGTTTAGTTCTAAAAAAATACACAACAAAAAGTAACTCTGGGTTCAGGGAGAGATTTAGTTGATTTTATTTCTTTTTTAATACTTTATGTTAAAATGTTCTACAATGAATTACTTGTATGATCAGGGAGGAAAATTAGTTTTTTTTTTTTTTTTTTAAAGAAGAAGAAACAGTTATATGAGAATATACTTTTCCTTTTTTCCCTCTAATGCCTAAGTGGACATAATCTTAAGAGATCAAAAACAGACATTTAAACTTCAATCTCAGAATCAGTACAGATATGAAATAAACATTCTCAGTTTATTTACTGTGTATTATGTATATTTTTTGTCTTCATGAAAATTTCAGTGGTTCAAAGTCAGGGATTTGAGTTTTTTCTGACTTTGTTATAGGTTCTGATCTACCACAGGGCCTAGAGTAGCACTTTACAAGCCTGATAAATAAATAAGCAAATACATTCTTGCTAACTGAATTAGCCTTAAAAACAGAAAAAGATGGAGCCAGAGATGCCCAGCACACCCCTGATCAAGATCCTACTGTTAAATATTTCTCTCAGTAAAAATATGACTGAAGTGGGATGGGAGATTTAGCTTTGTGGTTCCAGCGTCTGCCTGGCAAGTGCCAAGGTCCTGAGTTCAATCCCCAGTATCACATACCACAGTGCCAAGCGTGGTGATGGCTCATGCCTGTAATCCCAGAAGGCAGAGGCAGGAGGACTGCTATGAGTTTGAAGCTTGCCTGGGCTACATAGTGAGTTCAGGGCCAGCCTGAACTACAAAGCAAGACCCTGTCTCAAAAAAACTTAAAAAAAAAAAAAAATGACTGAAGGAGTTACAGTAGGTAAATTGTTTGGCCTAGTTTCAAATTCAGGTTTTAGTTCAAGCTCCTAACTTTTTCAAAGTTAACTGTCTTATGGTATTATGGTATCTTAGTCATGATTTACTGGTCTTGTAATATATTATAGGAGTAGGTTTCTTCTAATCATTTACTCAGAATTTTCACATGTATTACTTTTTTTGAGACAGAGTCTTGCTGTCCCTGAGCTCACTATGTAGCCCAGGCAAACCTCAAACTCAGCAATCCTCCTGCCTCTATCTCCCAAATGCTGGGAGTGCTAGGATTACAGGCGTGAGCCACCATACCACCCGGCATTGTGGTATGTGGTACTGATTGCTGGTAGGTGTGAGTCAGCAGCTCCAGTATTGTTATATGTGGTTACCAGGGATTGAACCAGAGACCTTGCACTTCCTAGGCAGGCTCTGGAACCCCTGAGCTAAATCTCCAGCCCTCATATGTATTGAGTAATACTGGCTACTGCTACCTATAAGCAGGAAGGTTGGCTCAGTGTTACTGACCATAAAATTTTACAATACTGTTTCTCAGCTATATACTGTGCCACTGTGCGTTCAGCTCATTCATGTGAAGTAAACACTGTACAAGAAAGGCAAGACAGAATGGTTGGCTGCACTTTTTGATTTTTAAATACACCTTATCTAAGGAAAAAACTTCTGCCCGATTCTAGACAAAATACCTTAGCCAACACTTGGCATCAAGCCCTAGGTTAATGCAATAGGTAGCTAGCTACATGTAATTCTTGTTATTGTGTGGATGAAATGAAATAGTAAGACATATGACAGAACATAATGCCTGACAATGTATCTAAAAGATACTATCTCATATTATTTTTAATTTGTTCATGATTCGCTCATGATTGTTCTAACTATATCAAAAGCAACCTTACACCTATACTTACATGAACACAGAAATATCTAAAAATGATTTCAGAGAACAATTTAAAACATGCTAAGATTATAAATAGTGGCTACTGATAAACTTAATTGAAGAACTAATTTTCAATGAAACAAATATATAAATCCACATATTAAATTAGCACACAACACTGAAATCTTTCCAACTTCACTGAAGACAAACCACCAATGGTCTGGAAACTAAAATAAATGATGTAAGAAAAAAATCACTTACCCTTTTGAAATGAGTAGCTGACTGTACTTTTCTTACAGGCTGCATAAGAGCATCACGAACAATGATACTTATATCTGCACCTGAATAACCATCAGTTTTCTTCCCAAGTTCGCGAAAGTCTGCCTCTGTTAGACTATTCTGAGTGGTTCCCAAGTGCAATTTAAACATTGCTGCACGGGCGTGAGCTTCAGGCAAAGGAATGTAGATTCGTTTCTCAAATCTTCAAAGAAAACAAATTATACCAAGGATATTAAAAGGTGTACTTAATTTTAATTGAAAAGGAAGATATTTTCAAGAATAGACTAATATTAATAAAAACAGAACAGTAGATATTAATAGAAGATATTCAGATATCTGAATGACTCCAAGTTTAGCAATGTACAGTTAAATACGTGTATTTAGGTTAAATAAAGAGAATATCCAGAATCCATTAAAAATAAACAAAAATAAAAACAAAATAACCAGGGGCCAGAGATTTAGCTCAGTAGTTCCCGTGCCTGCCTTGCAAGCACAAGGTCCTGAGTTCGATCCCTGGTAACCACATACAATGCTGGGCATGGTGACTCACATCCACCAGCAATCAATACCACATACTACAGTGCCGGGCGTGGTGGCTCACGCCTGTAATCCCAGCACTCGGGAGGCAGAGGCAGGAGGACTGCTGAGTTTCAAGCTTGCCTGGGCTACATAGTGAGCTCAGGGTCAGCCTGAACTACAAAGTGAGACCCTGTCTCAAAAAAAAAAAAAAAAAAAAAAAAAAAAAAAGCCAGGAAACAAGTCTGTGGTGTGTTTTCTTATTAATTTTGGGGTTATTTCAGTCACCGTGTTCTTATGTCTAGAACTCACAACATAAAAAGAAAAGATATCCTATAGGATTATACTTTCCCATAAATTATACTCTGAACTCATAATAAAAAGATTAACGATTAATAACATACAGGTAATTCTCTAAATTCAAAAAAGTGAATGCTAGGTATGGTGGTGGCTCATGCCTGTAATCCCAGTACTGGGGAGGCAGAGGCAGGAGGATTGCTGAGTTCAAGGCTTTCCTGGGCTACATAGTGAGCTTGGGGCCAGCCTGAATTACAAAGTGAGACCCTGTCTCAAAATAATAAATAAATTTTTTAAAAAGGGGAAGTTATTCAAAAATCTTAAAAGTGGGCCAGACATTTAGCTCAGTGGTTCTGGCACCTGCCTAGCAAGCTCAAGGTCCCTGATTTGATCCCCCGGTACCACATACCAAAATGCCAGATGAGGTGGCTCACACCTGTAATCCCAGCACTCAGGAGGCAGAGGCAGGACTGCTGAGTTCGAGGCTTGCCTGGGCTACATAGTGAGCTCAGGGCCAGCCTGAATTACAAAGCGAGACCCTGTCTCAAAAAAAAACCCCTTAAAATCATATTACATATAATGTCCTCTTTGTTATGAATGAATTCATTCAGAATAATCCTATACCATAAATAATAAACAAACACTATGCTTTATTAATAATTGTGCTTGGCTTTTTAGAATTTCATAATCTGAATATAGGAAGTGAGGGATCATTTAAGTGGTCATTTCTTTAGATAATTCTCTGTGGCAATGAAATTTTTTAAAGTTTCCATTACCTCTAGAGTTAAGTTTGGAATTGGACTATTTTTCAAAAATACCTAAACATTTCTTTTCTTGGTGCCAGATGGTAGTCTGGTGTGTTGGCAAATTAACAGACAAGAATGGCTAAACTGAAGCTTTATTTTAAACACAAAATTAAATGAATGGAATAGGGAACTCTGAAGCACTGAAAAGAATCTATATACCTATTATAAAGCTGAACTTTTATATTCAAATTTAAAACTTAGACATAAGATGTTTTACTAAAAATGTTTTCTGTTTCTTTTATATAATAATCTAAAAAAACTTTGAGTGATCTTCACTCAAATATCAGTGTATCTATAAATTCTAAAAGCATCAATGTCTGCTGCTATGCTTAATCAAAATTAATCACAAAGCAATACATTTTTCAATGTGAAACATTCCAGTATATAGAAATCTTAGATCTTCAATATACCAGGCAAACAAGTAAGTAAATGGCCATCTTTCTTCCCTCAATGCAGTGGGCAACAGGATTATGGTGAGTTACAAAACTTAGGAAAATGTATCAGAATTCTTCCTCACTAGACAGAAGGGGGGGACCATCTATTTGCTGCAGAGGTAGTTAAAATTAAAGTGCTTACTATTCATCATACCTCCGCCTAATGGCAGAATCCAGAACCCAGGGTATGTTTGTAGCTCCCAGAACCAAAATTCCATCATTGTCCACACCAACCCCTGTGGGAAAACAGGTAATATTTAAAATGTCATATATGCTATTTTAAAAAACTTTATGTGTGTAAGTTCTTTTAAAAAATGCAGTGTAAAGGCTGGGGATTTAGCTCAAGTGGTACCGTGCCAACCTTGGATGCACAAGGGCCTGAGTTCAATCCCTGGTGCCACAAAAAAAAAAAAAAAAAAAAAAAATGCAGTGTAGTGCTTTAACATTAAGATTCTTCATCATCGGTCTTTCTAAAAAACCGTCTTTTATCAAATATGTTTCTGCAATATGATGGAAATATTCCTGGAATCAGATCTCCTAGGTTATTTATAAACATCAATAATGTTATTTTCACAATATTTTAACTGATATGGTTTCTGCTATGTCACATGTTTATTTATTTTGTTGTTTTTGTTGTGTGGTGCTACGGACTGAATCTCAGGTCTTCATGCTGAGGTCTATCCTTAGCCCTTTTTTTTCTGTACTGAGGTAAGGACTGGCTAAGTGGTTAAGTTGCCCAGAATGGGTGCAAACTGGGATTATAAGATGTATATCACCCATCTGGCTATAAATGGCTATATTAATCTCTTTATTATTTCTATTAGCAAGTCCTGCAAGATAATGATAGCTAGATTCTGCATGCATCTGAAAACAACCAAGATGAGATACAGCATAATCAATCAATAAATTTGTTAGGAGACAGTCCGCTCACATTTTTTCCACGATTGTTATATGGCTATATAAGATTATATAATTATGACCATATACATTATATATAATTATTATATAATAATGACCATTTTAAAAAATGAGCAACACCACCTTGCATTTGGACAAGAAACTCTGTCTTAATTCTACGTGCAGCTTCACTTTCATTTTCACTTCTTGAACCACAAAGAGAGTCAATTTCATCAATGAAGATAATTGATGGCTTGTTCTCTCTGGCAAGCTGAAATAAGTTCTTAACGAGTCTAAAAAGAAATACACACTTTTAGTCTCTTAAAAAAATAGTAAAAGATTAAGACAAAGCGATACACCAATATTCCAGAACTACATAGATCAAAAGCCTAATGGTATTTCAGGTACAGAGAATAAGAATTCTACATCTAGATAACTTATTTTAAAATTTATTAAATTTCATAAATATGTAAATATGGAATTCACAATATAAAAAACATGTCCTGTAAGATTTCATGTATTTTATATAAAATGTCAAATTAGAAAGTGATCCGACAGAGAAATGAACACATATATATTACTTTTCAGAACACCTACTGATGATAAAAAATATATATATATGTTACTTTCAGTCTGATACAGTGACTACCATGCAAAGAAGAAATAAACCAAAAAGATTTACTACTTACTTTTCACTTTCACCAAGCCACTTAGAAACAAGGTCAGAGGAAGATATTGAAAAAAATGTTGAGTTGTTTGCTTCTGTTGCTACAGCTTTGGCTAAATAGGATTTTCCCGTTCCTGGTGGCCCAAATAATAGAATTCCTCTCCAAGGTGTCCTCTTGCCTAAAATTTGCATTAAAATATAACATGAGAATTCTAAGACTGTTCATTTCAGATACTGGACATCATCTACACTAAAGAATATTTTGAAAAGGTTTTCACTCTGAAGCTCTTCGTAAGAATTAAAAGGTATTTTATAAAAAACCCAGCTGGGCATGGTGATGCAAACTTATAATTTTGGCACTCTGAGAGGATGAGGAAGGAGGATTGAAGTTTGAGCCCAGAGAAGGCAATTTAGTGAGTTAGCAAGATCTTGTGAAAAATAAAAAATAATAAAAAGGGGCTGGAGATACAGCTTAATGCAAAGACTTCGAGTTCAATCCCAAGAACCATAAATAAAGAGAAAACCACCAAACCACTCTAAAGCCAAGTATATCTTAAATGTATTTTTAATACCATTTTATCAAAAGTGTATTTACATAAATACAAGCCTAACAGGAAGTTCTTTTGGTTGCTCATTCATTCACTCAACCAGTGTGTATCAAAACCATGATGTGCAGAACAGAAAGATAAAAGGATCTCTGCCCTCTGCAGGCTTACAGTCTAATCAAGGGAAAAGTGCATTTTCAGTGCTCAATTAAAAGAAAACCTTTTAATGATTTGTTGTATGCATGGCCCAATTATATCCATAAAAGGAACACATTCTTTTGAGTACTTATGACCTGGGGAGAAATGGATCTAACAGTTTGGACAACTTGTAAAGTTCTTCTGAATTCTTAATTTCACAGGGAAGCAACAATTATTATCACAACTAGCAGTTTCAATGCACGGCTGGGTAATGATTTGGGAACTCTTTTACATTCTAGTTTTTCTAGAATATAACAAGGGAACAAATGAACTCTCTGTGCCTCAATTTTGCTAATGAGAAATGATAATGCTATCTCAAATAAACCACAATGTATTACACCTGGCAAATATATATGTTGAAAAGTCTAGGAACAAACTGTGGATGGGTACAGTGCCTGCAGATGACTAGTAGCAAAACCCAATATTGTTATCTTTATTGTTATAAAAGCCTCAATTGTTACTTGAATTCTATTTTTCTCTTCTATATGCAAGCAATTATAATTCTGTGTTCCCCTGCTTGTGTACATTTGCCATTGGGATCACGTGAAAATTTCTAGGTGGTACACAAACTCTTTTTATTTAAATAGTTATCTTTTTACATGTGTAAAAAGGATGTATAATAGGCAGATAGAAAGTGTTTAAAATAACTTAAAATAACATTACTAGGTAAAAAAGAATGCATTGAAGTCCTAATAAAAGAAAAATTATCTGTCACAAGTCAAGAAATAGATGACCTCTGGGGAGGAGAGACAAAAGGAGGATTGCCTGGCTACTGGTAGTTGACCCTTCTTTGTCTGGGGGATGATTATCTAGAAAGGAAGCAGAACAATTAACAGTTCCTGCATACTGAGGTATTTATGATGTACTTAAATAAAATGTTTTGTAAAAAGTGAGCAATTTAAAGAAAAATACTTTTAAAAACAATGATACACATATATGGAAAAATTCATGGAGAAGATACATATGTGATTCATGTTTGCAAAACACTGGAAAAGTTTTATAACATGAGTTTAATCATGTATTTGTACCTTTATAGGATTATGCCAATTTTTAAACCATTTGATATTCCTGACACTAGAAGTTATATCTTGAACCTAGGCAGACCGACACATATCCCACAGGTTATTTCCTACCTGACAGCTCTGTGTGACATCACTGTCTGGATCTGTACAATTTGAGGTTATTGTCATAGATCTGTTCTTTCCACAAACCTATGCCTAACTGTTAAGACCATGTGAGTAGCCATATCACAGACACAGGCCATCAGTCACAAAAAGGACAATGTGAAGGAATGATTCAGCACAGACAAATCACTTACTGCTGGAACTAGAACTTGAGCTATCTCCAGATGGTGGGTCAGCAACATTCTCTTCACAGTGATAATCAGCTGTCCCTTTGTCCCTAGAGGATATGTACTTCATCTGAAGCCGTTAAATAATTCTTACTCCTCTTTTTTAGAAATGGAAATATTCTTTAAAAACTAATACATGCCTATTGCAAAATATTCAGATGAAAGTCAAAAGAAAAAGTAAAAATCATTTTTAATTATATTCCATAGGCACACATTAACATTTTTAAGTCAGTCCATCTACACTTACTTCTTAGCATACACATTTATTTAACATGGAAGCATTCTGTGTTTCATCATCTGGTTTTTGACATTTATAAAAAATGTGGACATTTTTCAATAAATGCAAATGAAAAATTTCATTAATATGAATTTATTTCAGCTAGTACACAGCACGGCCACGACACAGCATGTCAGTGATTTACCTTATCCCCTATATATAGTATAATAAAACAACTGTGTAAGATATATTACTTCCTTCTAACTGGTGGGATTATAATTCACAATATGGTCATAATAACTCACATTTTTTTTTTTTTTTTTTTTTGCTTTTTGGAGACAGGGTCTCGCTTTGTAGTTCAGGCTGGCCCTGAGCTCACTATGGTGCCCAGGTAAGCCGCCGTGAACTCAGCAATCCTCCTGTCTCTGCCTCCCGAGTGTTGGGATTACAGGCGTGAGCCACCACGTCCGGCATTGTGGTATGCGGTGTTGATTGTTGGTGGGCGTGTCTCCACGCCCAGCATTATATGTGGTTACCGGGGATCGAACTCAGGACCTTGCGCTTGCGAGGCAGGCACCGGAACCACTGAGCTAACCCTCCGGCCCAACAACTCACATTTTACCTCAATTATGGATGTGTTTTAGAAGAATCATGAAATGAAATTACTTAAAAGTCATCTCGCTGAGGCTTGCCTGGGCTACATAGTGAGCTCAGAGCCAGCCTGAACTACAAAGTGAGACCCTGTCTCAAAAAAAAAAAAAAAAAAAGTCATCTCACCTGTAAAAAGATGGGGAAATTTAATGGGCAAAATCACAGCCTCTTTAAGTGCTTCTTTGGCTCCTTCAAGACCAGCAACATCACTCCATTTCACATTTGGTCGCTCAATAACAATGGCACCTACAAAAAAATTATGTCATCTTTAAATTATGGAAGACTATTTCCTCAAATTTATAAAACACAAGCTACTAATGCTAAAAAACTGCGTTAGAAGTTGTCTGGAGAAGTTCTACGCACTAAATTGTTCTGAAATTATAGGATGAAGGGGTGGTGCTGGGAATAGTCAGTAGGAGGCAATTTCCTACTTTCTCATGTATGAGGTGAAAAATAAACCGTCTGCCCACACACTAGAGTGTAAGGATCAAATAACATAATACCAGAGTGTTTGGAAAAGCCCCAGACACTATATAGAGGTTATAATAACTGAATACATGATCTAGAGAAGCAGGCATACTTGCTATTTAATGGGGGTTGATTTACTATTCTTCTGTGAACCAAAAGAAAAGGTGACCTAATGTGTTCCTCAACCACAGAGAGAACATATGTTTAACAACTTTAACTGAAGATAAATGGAAAAGAGGAAAAGATGAAAAAAAGGAAGAGATAGAAGTGAAAGTTAAAGTAAATGACATAGACAATGTATATTTCTGCAGATCTATAAAACTTTCCTGAAATTTTCTTCCCAACACCAAATATAATTTTATTTATAATATTTGCAAATTAATGAAGTTCCAATTTTCTGGTACACAGAAATTTCTCAACTATAACAATTAAGTAGGTTGTTCTAAAATGACATGTAGTTGTTTTAATAATAAAATAGCATCACACTGGGCCGGAGATTTAGCTCAGTGGTTCCAGCGCCTGCCTCGCAAGTGCAAGGTCCTGAGTTCGATCCCGGTGACCGTATAGAACGCTGGGCATGGCGACTCATGCCCACCAGCAATCAATACCACATACCACAGTGCTGGGGCGTGGTGGCTCACGCCTGTAATCCCAGCACTCTTTGGGAGGCAGAGACAGGAGGATTGCTGAGTTCGAGGCTTGCCTGGGCTCCATAGTGAGCTCAGGGCCAGCCTGAACTACAAAGCGAGACCCTATCTCAAAAAAAAAAAAAAAATAGCATCACACAATTTACTAGTTATGAAATTAGGTTCAGAAGTCAATTTTTTCTGGCTAGGAAATACCACCTATCATTCTAATTATATTCCATGGCTTTCTAAACCATGAAAATGTTGTTATCAGATTAAAATTAAATGAAATAATAAATGTTTTTACATTCTGGAAGTTTCAGACTAATAGACATAAAAAGGCAAATTCACTTTTTAAAAAATTCCATTAAGATAATAATTCTGTTTGGGTGGGTATGGTGGTACACATCTGTAATATCAACTGCTCAAGTGGTTGAAGCAGGCGGATCACAAGCTAGAGGCCAGCCCGCATATTTTTGTGTGACTTTGTATCAACAGAAAAGATTTTTTTAAAAAGGCTGGGATGTACCTTAGGCCAAACACCCTGGGTTCAATCCCCAGTACTTCAGAACAAAACAAACCCAATGAACAAAGATTAGTAATCTCACAGGAAAAAAAAAATCGTATGATAGAATTTTACTTTACATATGTACACCATCTGGCTAATTTAAGATTTTTATGCAATTTTAAAAGTATACAAAATATATTTTCTTTTTTTTTTTTTTTTTGAGGCAGGGTCTCGCTTTGAGGTTCAGGCTGGCCCTCAGCTCACTATGTAGCCCAGGCAAACCTCGAACTCAGCAATCCTGCCTCTGCCTCCTGAGTGCTGGGATTATAGCCGAGCTCAGCAATCCTGCCTCTGCCTCCTGAGTGCTGGGATTATAGCAGAGTGCTGGGATTATAGACATGAGCCACCACACCCAGCACTGTGCTACTGATTGCTGCTGGGTGTCAGTCACCACGCCCAGCATTGTATGTGGTTGGGGAGGGATGGATCAAACTCAGTACCTTGTACTTGTGAGCAGGTGCCGGAAGCACCGAGCTAAATCTCCGGCCCTATATTTTCATTTTTGACTCATACTTTTATTAGGTAAAAATTTATTACTAATGAAAGGTTGAATACTTGATATTACTTAATGGTCTATAAAACTAAAAAGGTGAGAGGAAATTATGAAACAATACAAACAAATGTTTTTTCAATTATATATATCTATCTGGTCTTAAATTAGACCAAATATAATATTAAAATATTAAGCTCAAAAGTCACTGAATTATCTATATCAGTTAATAGAAAACCCAAATCATATATCTACCCCCCCCTTTTTTTTTGAGACAGGGTTTCATTTTGTAGTACAGGCTGTCCCTGAGCTCACTATGTAGCCCAGGAAAGCCTCAAACTCAGCAGTCCTCCTGCCTCTGCCTGAGTGCTGGGATTATATGTGTGAGCCACCACGCCCAGCATTGTGGTATGTGGTATTGATTGCTGGTGGGCACCACACCTGGTATTGTTGTATGTGATTTCCAGGGATTGAACCAGGGACCCTGAGCTTGCTAAGTAGGTGCTAGAACCACTGAGCTAAAGCTCCAGCCCATATATCCATTTTTAAATTTTAATAGTCATGGCATAATTAATGTCCTAACCTAAAACAAATTTTAAAGTATTTTAAGGAAAAAAAAAGACTCAAAAAGAGGGGCATTCTAGGGGTTGGGGATTTAGCTCAACTGGTACCACGGCAACCTTGGACGCACAAGGGCCTGAGTTGGATCCCTGGTACAGCAAAAAAAAAAAAAAAAAAAAAAAAAAAAAAAAAAGAGGGTCATTCTACTATGAAATCCATTGGCAAAAGATTAAAGATGGAAAAAATCTTGATGAAAGCCAAGAGTTCCTTTCATATTCTATTTTATCCTAAAATTCCAAGTAAATTTCACTTAAATGTTTTAAGCATTTAAAAAAAAATCTCTGACCCTTGTGACTGGCAGGGAAATTGTAAATTATAGGGAATTTATATAGTAAAAATCAGTTGGATCATTTTCTAAGATTGAAGATACATTCCAATTTTCACATGGGGAATAAAATGGGGAGAAAGGAAACCAAATTGAAACTGATAATACTAACAAAAAAAAAAGCTTCTTGTATTATTACTGGAATAAAGCTACTTGCCACAGACCCATGGGTCACCCAGCACATACTAAATATGCAGTGTGCAGAGCACTGTTTCCAGAAGTGGGAACACAGCAGTGGAAACTCAAAGTTTTTGCCCTGGGACTATATCCTTCAATTTACTCTCATTACATGTACTATCCTTGTAGTATTCTCTTATACATCCCAGCTGGGTAGGTAAAACAAATATTACCAAAATAAAGAGGTTAGTGTAGCAAGATTAAAGGTCTGGTTAAAATACGTATATTCACCGTTCAGTACCCAAGATTACATAATGGAAGTAATTTTTATTCACCATTCTATTTGGTTAAATTAAAAAGCTATTAGCTAACATATCAAAGAACCATCACATCTCAGAGATTAAAGAAGCCAGTAATTAAACAGATACCTTTTTATACACAGAGTCACCATTTATCAATCCCTAAAATTTTTCAGATCTAATATTAATAAGTTGTTGCACTATTTATTGATCTTCCTTCCTGAAAGTATTATGAATTTCTATTTTAGAGATGGACTCAGACTCTGAGAGGTTAGGAGAATTGGTTGTAAGTGACAGACTTTAGGAGTGGAATCCAGATCTGCATCTACACTGTCTTTGTTATGCCAATGAGTTTGTTTTTACAAAAGGTAATAAAAAAAAAAGACGAGAGCTGAAAGGTGTAAATGGGAAGGAACACTGAAAAGCAGATGAAAAAGAGCAGGTAAAAAGCATGAAATAAACCATCAATGGGTCAGCCACAGTCATGGTACTAAAAGTAATTTCTAATTCACTTTGCTTCTGACAGTAGATTTTAATATTGTCATATTTTGTACCGTGCTAATAGTATAAGTGTTAACTGCTTTACCGGAGGCAAATAAAACGAGAATAAATTCACAACTTTTTAAAAACAGAAGTAACAACAAAAATTGAACTATTAAAAACCCAAAGGGGCAAATTCTATGAAAATGCTCTAAACAGCATGTGACCACTGGAAACCACAGCCAGTTCTAGAATTTCATTTAAATGCAGAAGGAAAGAAACAATTCAAGCCAGACAGTTTATCATGAGTTTTTTCAATAAGGTAGCAAGTTTAAAAATGAAATCTAAAGCAACCTTGAAGTTGATTCTGTAGTTTCTTTTTTTCAGGATCATCAGATTCTCCTTCCCCATCACTGTCATTCCTAATAAAAAGAATTTAATATATTTAATAGCATTCAAATAATGCTATCAAATAATGCAATAATGAAGGAAAGATAACCTGAAATATCTGTAATTTAAATGACAACATGAAACATTCATATTAAACTTATGTATGCTTTACTAAAACTTTAAATACATAAAAAGCAGGCGTATCAGTCAACAGGGGATCATGAAGAAGAAAGGGGCAAAATGATTAGAAAGAATCAAGAGTTACCTTCAAATTTCTATGACATACTCTGTGTATATGTGAATTCCTAAGTGCATGCCCTATACATTGTTCCATGAATGATTCAAAATGAAGGATAGCTACACAAACAATTAAAAACACCAGGGCCCAAAATAGAAAAGGGGATAAAAGCACAACAGGTTTTATTCTGAACTGGGATGGTCATGGTTAACAGGATCGTAGAGTTATGGATGACATAGGATGACAATGAAAAAGATTCACTTGACACTCGCTCCAACCTTCTTGTATTGTGCTTTCTTGTATTATAAGAGCTTTACTTAAACAAACTACCACCAACAACCAAAAAATCTCCCTAACCTTTGCAGGTTCCATTCCATGGATGGTTTCTTGAGATCAGTGCCTCTGAGAAAGTGGGGGAGGCTTGCAGAGATCAAATCTTCAGGTAAAAGCACTGTTCTGGTGAGGGAGCTGAGACAGAAGGCTTACTGTGTGCTCCTATGACTCGAGGGGAACTACTGAGGGGAGTTGATAGCAACAGGATTCCTACTTGGTGTACTTCTAATCTGGTATGTATGAATTCACAACTACCTGTCCCTAGATGACTTACTGGGTATTTCCCTTAGTGATATGGAATCTAAGCTTGATTCTTTTACCATAATAAATTCCTTTCTTTTCCAGCCAAAATGAATCCTGCTGTAACTAAGATTGTTATTCAGAGCATGAAAAAATTGGCATCCTTCTGAAGGTAACTATCATAGGAGAGATGAGTATACATTCTTATGCAGGACTGAAAGTGCCTCAACAGACAGGGGAAGACAAGATGTTTCTGCTAGTGAGGGAATCAGTGACAGCTGGGGGCTCTGAGCACGTAAGGGCAACTGAATTCTTCCCGTGTTTTCATCTCATGTTGGAAGTCCTGTCTTATACTAATTGTCATTTCATATAATAAACCTGAAAGTCAAAATTCAATAATCTGTAAGAGAGAAGTATGACCTGAGTTTTGTAATGTCAATGCTATAGACGCAAAAGATAAATGTTCTTAAGAGTGTCATAGATTGCATCTTGAACAAACAGGATATAACTTGAAGCATATAATTTTCTTCAAAATCTATCATGCAGCAACAAATCAACTCTAATTCTTACATTCCTCGTGTCTTTCAAAATGGTCTATGGTAGCAGCCACAAATCCCCTAAAAACTGCCTAAAAGGTATTGTATTCTTCATGACCACAAAAACTGCCTAAAAGGTATTGTATTCTTCATGACCACAAGGGATTATCTAAGGAATTTACTTAAGTTATTGTGCAGCATGAACTGCATTACATTCACTAAAGCTCATGAGCACCTCACTGCTTTCAAACCCAACCAGGACAGATCATCCCACTGTGGAGCCCTGCTTAGCACAGAGCCAGGTATGCATGTTACCTACCAAATAAAAGAATTCTGCACCTGTATATACCAGACCATCCAAACAGGAAGAAATTCCAAAGATGAGTTTTAACTTTTAAAATTATGGTGTATTGCTTTCCAATAACAACATAAAGCATATAGGAGGCAAATCCACATTAAAAAACTTTGCGTATCTAAAAAATTATTTGCATTAATGGAATTATTTATCTATATAGTCTAAGACTTAATTTATAGATCATTCTTATGATTTAAACCTCGATGTTACAAGATGGTCATAGGTTGAGTGCTTTCCTATGCATGTTTCCCCTACAACTAGCAAGATGTCCTAGAAGTTTCTTTTGGGCATATTATTCACTAAGCTTGGTAAACTAGTGGTGCACAAACTTTGTCCGTTAAGGACCAGACAGTAAAATATTTCAGGTTTGCAGCCTTTCAGTCTCTCTTGCAATCACTCAACTTTGCTATAACAGCATGCAATGAGCCTTGATAACAATATGTAAACAAAAGGGTTAACCTTTGAACTTACTGACAAAAACAGGCAGTAGGTCTGCTTTGGCCTGTTACCTATGGTTTGCAATATGTGGTTCAAACAAAATAAATTTATTTCATAAATGAAAGGTTGAGAGAAAAAAATATAATAATTTTAACACATACCCTTTCTCATCAGCTGGACTTGGCTGTCCCTCTTTCACTGGCTTCTGTGGGGTTTTCTCTTTTTTCTTCAGGTACTCCTTTAGTTTTTCTGCTCTGTCAAGATATTCTGTACATTTTGCCCTGATACTTTGCTTGGCTTTATCACCCTGTGCTTCATCTGTTGAGATGAATGAAGGAGATTTTTCAATTAGTATTTGATAAAGTTTACACTTGGACATATTCCATTAAACACAGAAATCCTATGTGGGTAGAGGGAGAAAAGATACTCTCTAACTAGTGTAATCAACGGTTAACTCTTCATTCTTTTTTTTTTTTTTTTTTTTTTTTTTTTTTTTTTTTTTTTTTTTTTTTTTTTTTTTTTTTTTTTTTTTTTTTTTTTTTTTTTTTTTTTCTGAGACAGGGTCTTGCTTTGTAGTTCAAGCTGGCCCTGAGCTCACTATGTAGTCCAGGCAAGCCTTGAACTCAGCAATCCTCCTCCTTCTGCCTCCCAAGTGCTGGGGTTACAGGCGTGAGACACCACCGCTTGGTATCATTACTCTCTTATTCACAGGGTGAGAGGCTAACAGTGAGTTTGAATCACAAAAGATCTTGCAAGATACCAGAATATTTTAAGTTAATGTTAAATAAGAAGAAAGTATTTAATATTCTGTTTCACAGTCTTCCCTTACATTTTGCAGGTAGTGGAAAGTTTCTTGTCTATACAAAACTAATCATAAGACAAACAACTTGATTATAGAACAGTGATTATCAGAGATAGGGACAGAAGAGAAACAGAAAAAGGAAAGTTGTACAGTACAATATGTTGAAATATACTGAATTCATTAACTTGTGCAACTAAAATGTGTTAATCAAAAAATAAAATAGAAAAAATAAACAGAAGTAAAGCAGTATTAACCTTTCCATTAATATCTACATAAACTTTATTTCAAAGAGTATGTGAAGTGATACAAACCTCATCGGTGTGTACCACTAACACAATAATTTTACCAAGACCTCTGTCAGTGCTACTTTGAAAAGTAGGCTTTAGCAGTATATACAATGCATGAGACTGACTGCATATCTTAGGTTATGACACATTCTTAGCTTCACTTTAATTTTACATAAACCTTCAAGATTAAACGGGAAGCTTAAAAGAAAAGCCTTGAATTATCTAACCATACTAAGTGTAAAATTCATGAAGACAGAGGTTTTCATTCATTCTTCTCATTGCTGAATCCCCAGTGCACAAACAGTGCCTGGCATATGATGAATATGCAATATGTATTTGTAAAGTACACAAATAAAATGCTTCCCAATCTGTTTTTAAGACAGAACTATTTTCAAACATATGCTTTGGATATGAATTTATATTACATAATTGGTAGTTGTTTCCACTGACGATACATTTTAAGATGACTGGGAATACAAGCTAATAATTATGATAACTGTCACATACATTAGCTGAATTTGACTACTTCAAAGAAGTACTCAAAGTTTTGTGTTTTTTTTCCTTTTGCTAGTGGACAGTTTAGAACCTAACTTTATATTTCAATACATTTTCATAAATAAAAATTACATTTTATTTTAGTGTTTTTCAATAAAAAAGTAACTATGACCTTACATTTAACTACATGAAGAAAATACTGTACAGCATGTTGATAGAGTTGAAGGGCTTCCTCATAATTCCCAGCTTTGTCTTCTTGAGCTGCTTTGCTAGCAAGATCTATTGCTTTCTGTGTGAGAAAGGCAAAATGTTTACATTAAAACCAAAGCATAAATATAAACTTGAAATAAACAATCAAATTGAAATTGTTTTGGGGGCAGATAGCACTTGGTATCAAACTCAGTGCCTCACACATGGCAGGTAAGTGCTCTACAACCAAGCTTATATCTAATACCTTATAAAATTTAAAAAAAAAATAAAAACAACTTTAAAACAAACCCCACCTGTAATTTGTTGTAAATTACCTTATAAAATGCAAATTACATGTTATATGAATAAATGATGTCTGAAAACAACTTTAATATTTCTCACTAAAATTCTCACAATTTTCACAGAATTAATGTCAAATTAGAGCCAGTAAAGAATAACTGAGTAATCTGAAAATTCATATAAAAAAGAATTTAAGAAAAATTCTCAAAAATTAAATGCCATTAAATCTAAAACATAATAGAAATGTATGGGGTAAAATCCCATTGAGAATCAATGGGGTAATGCAATATTAAATCTTTTTTTTTTGAGATATGGTCTCACTTTGTAGTTCACGCTGGCCCTGAGCTCACTGTGTAGCCCAGGGCAAGCCTTGAACTCAGCAATTCTCCTGCCTCTGCCTCCCAAGTGCTGGGATTATAGGCCTGAGCCACCACACCTTGCATTTGTGGGGTCTGGTACTGGTTGCTGGTGGGCATGAGTCACCAGGCCCAATATCTTATCATTGGATGTGGTTACAGGGATTGAACCAGGGACCTTGCTCTTGCGGAACCACTGAGCTAAATCTCCAGCTCAATACTAAGAATCTTAAAAATGCCCCAAACTTTTAATCTATTAAAGTTTACTCATTGAGCAAAGACATTAACCATAGGCTATTTATTTATTCTTGCTTTCTAGTTCAGACTGGTTCTGAACTCACTATATAGCCCATGTTAGCCTTGAACTCACAGTAATCCTGCTTCTGTAATCCAGGATTACTCACAGTAATCCTGCTTCTGCCTCCTGAGTGCTGGGATTACAGGCATGAGCCACCACACAGAGCCAGAGGTCTTTTAAATAACAAAACAAATTTTACACAGCAAAAGGATGCCACACCATAGAACATGAAAGGGTCCTTAAATTAAAGACACATGGTAGACGACTCCTCTCACTTCCTCCCTACCTTTCAGTTCCGGGGTCTGAGCATGCTAAGCAAGCACTGTACAACTGAACTACATACATAGCAGCCTTCTGCAACATTTCAGACATTACCAACTATTTGAAACAACAGTAACAAACAACACAGGAAAAGATAAGAAGGAAATTTAATGGTTTCTTTTTATTCCAAAAAAATAAAGCCTCACAAATATATCCATGTGATTTTTTAAAAATGATGCAAATGGAAGTCAGTTTCAGAATAGGCTTTTTGGGGTCAGAGATTCAGCTCAGTGGTTCTGGCGCCTGCCTAGCAAGTACAAGATCCTGAGTTTGATCCCAGGTAAGGACACACAAGAACACTGGGCATGGCAACTCACACCAACAGGACATCAGTACCACATACCACAACAAGGGAGGCAGAGGCAGGAGGATTGCTGAGTTCGAGGCTTGCCTGGACTACACAATGAGCTCAGGGCCAGCCTGAACTACAAAGTGAGACCCTGAAGAATAGGCTTTTAAAGGAAATGGTGCTAGATCAACTAGACATCCATAAGCAAAAATGAAATCTCAATTTAAACCTTTTACTTTCTGTAAAACTCCACGTGGTCATAGACTTGAGTTAAAAAAAGAAAAACAAACGAAAAAACCCCAGAAAAGTGTAAAACTTGGAAAAATATTTAGGACTCAGTGCTAGGCAAAGCGGCTTAACTGTGACATCAGGCATAATATATAAATGGGAAAAATAAAAAACTGGACCTTGTTCAACTTTTGTTCTTAGAAGCTCCTTGTAAAATGATGAAAAGGCCAGGGATTTAGCTCAAGTAGTACCGCACCTACATTGCAAGCACGAGGGCACAACTTCAATCCCTGGAGCCACCAAAATTTAAAAAATTATACTAATTTTTAAAAAGGATGAAAGACAAGTTATGCACTAGGAAAACTATTTCAAAACATATCCAATAAATAATCAGTACCTACAATACATAAAGAACTCTCAAAACCCAAGAGCTAGCCAGGGATTTACCTCAAGTGGTACTGCACCTACCCTGGAAGCAAAAGGGCCAGAGTTC
>PVIC010015100.1:7796-35802 GCA_004025085.1 Thryonomys swinderianus
GCCCAGGCAAGCCTCGAACTCAGCAATCCTCCTGCCTCTGCCTCCCGAGTGCTGGGATTATAGGCGTGAGCCACCACACCGGGCACTGTGGTGTGTGGTATTGATGGCTGGTGGGTGTGAGTCTCCACGCCCAGCATTGTATGTGGTTACTGGGGATCGAACTCAGGACCTTGCGCTTGCGAGGCAGGCGCCGGAACCACTGAGTTAACCCTCCGGCCCTGGTCTCTCTTTCTTACAGGAAAGGGGAGTTCTCTTAAGATAAAAATGAATCCAAATAAATTAAATCCTGAGTGAGTTGGTCTCTTGGTTCTTCTCCAGTATTCCACCTTTCACTCTCTTCTCTACAGACACCAATTCTGATTATGCATATTTCATTGCAGGAAGGCTTAGAGGTAGTTAGTAGCGAGCTGTCTGGGTCGCCTGTAACATTCTCAACTCATAAGATTCTGGGGAGATCAGTCAAATAGTTAAAAAGGAGAAATTCATGGATAGTTTTTGTAAAATGAGTATTTCATGAAAGAAGTGAAAGCGACTTAGAAAATTAAATGCTTTTGAGCAAACTGGGTAAGAGTACCTCTTTCCTTATACATGATTCTGCTGTAAATAAACATGTCACAAGAATCACACTTTTTCTATAAACACCAAGCTCTAAGCACTTTTGCTCAGTTTAACAAAGCAATTACAACCTATTTTAGTTAAATATAAATTCGAATAGACATATGTTTTCAGACAGTTTTGGTTGAGCTTTCCAAGGTAAAGTTGCCATTGAATAGTTTTATTCATCTTTTTTTTTTTTTTTGAGACAGGGTCTCACTGTGTAGTTCAGGCTGGCCCTGAGCTCACTATGTAGCCCATGCAAGCCTGGAACTCAGCAATCCTCCTGCCTCTGCCTCCTGAGTGCTGGGATGACAGGTGTGAGCCATCACACCGGCACTTTTATTCATCTTTTATGTCATGAAATTACTTCTGATCTTTAGAGTGTTCAGTTTAAAATATCTTTCATTAACCCCCTTTTTAAAATCAGTAGATTTTCTTAAAAATGTTGTTTATTAAGTGACAACACAGGGCAGTGACTTATTCTTATCTATTTTTGAGTTTATATATGACACAATAATTCATTTCACAAAGAGAAAAGAAATACTGTAAATTTTATTATAGTTTGTAACCATCTAGATTTACTTATTATCTAAGTGAACGTGAGTTTTTCAGTATCTATGAAGATGTTGAAATTTTTAACCACTCGTCCACTTTTAAAATCAACCCCCAAACTACTATACAAATGGGAAAGTGCATGCCATCTCACTGCTTATAACAGCACAAGTTTAAATAATTTTGTGTCCCAGAGAGGCTCACTTAGGTAATAATATCTCATCCATACAATCAATGGAATCCTGTAGAGTGAGGTGAGAGGTACCGATAAATGTTGGTGAAAGCAAAAGAATTCAAAAGAATACAAGTGTTTCAAAATTTACCCTTAAAAGAAATGAAAATCATGCACACATATCTCTTGAGATCATTTGGATTTAAAGAATCAAGAACTCAAGCATCCATCCCATTACCCGCATATCCGTGTCACTCTGCTCCAAAGTCAGTGAAACTCCCCCCCCCCCCAGCATGTCCTTTTTCAGCATATGGATGGACCTGCCCACAGCACCGTTTGATCTCAAGGCTTCCACCAAACTCTGTCACTGTCAGTTTCTCTGCTATACATTGTGATGTCTCTAAGCAGATGTTACAATTTTCCTCCTCCCTAAATTATTACATCTGTTGAATGTCTTTCTCATAAACCCTGTTATCTGAAAAACATTTCTTCACCTTTTAAAATCTTGTTCAGTTAGCACCTTTCAAGATACTTTTGAGGGCCAGAGATTTAGCTCAGTGGTTCTGCTGCCTGCCTAGCAAGCGTAAAGTCCCTGTTTCATCCCGGTAACCACATACAATGATATGATATTGGGTGTGGTGACTCACACCCACCAGCAATCAGTACCGCACTCCACAATGAATGGTGTAGTGGCTCACGCCTGTAATCCCAGCACTCGGGAGGCAGAGGCAGGAGGATTGCTGAGTTTGAGGCTGGCCTGGGCTACATAGTGAGCTCAGGACCAGCCTGAAGTACAAAGCGAGACCCTGTCTCAAAAAAAAAGATACTTTTGAAGACTCTTTCATGTCTCACCCCTTCACATTTCTGAGGAAGACTATATATTATCTTTGCAAACTTTAAGACTCTCATTGTTGAAAATGTAAAACAGTGTTATTTACACTTATCTTTTTCACTTGATAATGAGTTTCTAGAGGGCTGAATTTTAATTACTCATGTATCAAGACTGCCTTGTGCACTACATAGTAAGCAATAAATAAATCCTCCCAGAATAAAAATACATGTCACAAAATATGTAAAATTATTAATTTGAATTTCCTTGTAGGTAAATAACAAAAGTTAAATCTGTGAGCAAACCATACTGAGAGAGAGCTACACTCCAATTTAGAATCTTTCTTTCCTACAAGATAAAGAGTTCCTCTGAAAATGTTTCGCCTTAATTAAACTCTTCCCAGTTGCATTTTTAGCAGATGTGTTTTCAAGGTCTATTTTTGGATAGTTTTTTTTATAAGCTAAGTGTCCTCATCCAGCTTCTCTTATTTTACAATAGCCAAATGCAACGAGAAGACGTTCTGAGTGGTAAACAAGAGTTAAATTAGTGTATAGTAAGGTCTTTGAAGCATTCATCTGCTCAAGATGCCTCGAGGGACAAATGCCCACTGTGCCACATACCAAAGAAGCTGGAAATCTCAAAGAAGAGTATTAATTTTAACTATTGTGTTGATACCTTTCTTTCATTAGTCTACTCTTCTTCAAGAAACTTTTTTTCTGTTACATGTATGTATATTAAAACTCTAATTAACTTTTATGATTTTTTATCATTGTATTCTTATCAAATCTCATAAGATCAGCCTTCCTGTTATCAGTTCTTTCTTCTGATTTTCTTAGTCTTGTGGCCAAGCATCTAGCATTTATTTTTATTTATACTGGTGTCACTTTATAGCTGTAATGTGTCTCTTATTGTAAATTTCCAGGAGCAGGGACTATACCTTGGATATGTTTGTTCCTCAGAGTGTCTAGAAGTTGGATTAGCATAATATGCATTCAAGGTGGAGAAATCTACAGAAGAAAAAAGACCATTGTTAGGAAAGATTAGTAAAGATTGAATTTATTTAAAAGGAGAGGTAGGATAGAACACAGACATTACAGAGCTGGTTATTTTGAGTCTCATTACTCTTTTTATAACTCAAAGCTTGGTCACTGATCCTTTTTCTATAAAAATAGTCACAAATATCAGAGAGTTAGTAGTATAAAAGCAGCAAGGGGAAGTTACTGAAATTGGCCATGAAGTGAAAAGGCCCCCTCACCAGTTTGTAATTTACAATTTATTGTTTGACTTGCATCTCAAAGTCCCCTCGAGATCTCATGCCATCAGAGGTGGGTCTTTTCTGAGGTGCTGATCTAGAGGGTGTGAATCTGGGATTAAGTGTGTAAGTCTAGGATTACACAATGCAATGTGTAACCCTAACAGTGCAATGTTGCGATTAATGGTGTGTGGGTACTGTTAATCCCTCAATTGTTTTGGCACAGTTCAGGTTGTGAAGAATAGAAGGGCTTGCCCTGGCAGTGAGTGCCACCTGACCTAAGGACAGGGAGCCTGGATATAATATAAAGGACAGAAAAAGAGTACTGTCATCACTTGCTGCTTCTTCACTACTTCACTGTTCTGCTGCCTTCTGTCCACCATGAACTGTTTCTCCTCTGCCTTGGAGCCATGTAGGAACTGAAACAAACTATAAGCAGCAATAAACCTTTCCTCATTTAACTTTGAGATTTGAGCATTTTGTCTCAGCCACAGGAAGAAAATAGTAAGACATTTATTATGAAGGACATTTTTCAGTCCTTTGGATCAGACACTAAGAATTGGTCATGACTTTCAGCTTTGGGCTTTTTATAGCCCCTCTGCATACCAGTATGACCTAAAATGTTGTTTGCTCTTTGTAGTTTACATGTTCCATATAAATATTATTTCATTTGATATTTGGACATATAAATTGGATGCCAGTTTCTTCAGGATGTAAGACAGGCATGCACTTTTTCTCAGAATCGTTTCTAAAAGTGAATGATAATTTCTTTCTTATTAATCAGCTCCTACTTAAAGGATGAACTATATTCCCAAGTGCAATTGCAAATTCCAGCAAGTGTGACCTCTGCTAACATATTAATTTAGGACAGCTTTCCCTTAAATTGTATTCCCGTGACATCTAGTGAGTTGATCACAAGAGACTTAATAACTTAGATTTAAGTCTACATCCTTTATAAATCTGTAATCACTTCACATTGGGCATTCTATTAAAGGGCTGGTATTTGTAAGGCAAATCATTGGCTTCTTCTAAAGCAGTTTGCTGAATGGTCACACCAACCAATTAGTGTTTATTACAACTTAGATATCTTACAATGGAACCTTTAACCAGGCAAGATAGCATATTTTAACTAAGAGCAATTCATTCCTACTTAGAACACAGAAAATAAATTTGAGAGCAACGTATTCTTTTAAGCTGCTATTAGTTTCTCAAACCACCAAACAATAATTCCTCAAAAGATAATGGGTGGTCACACTGATAAGACAAACATGCTGTGATCAATATATTTTAATTAAATGGAGAGCATTTATCAAGGTGGAGACACATATTTACAGGACCTAGCTGATTGCATCAACTCAATTGCTGTAATTGTTTTAGTTGAGCCCTTCTTAAAATGCATGAGCACATTAGTCCTATCAAACAGTAACTTTCTTGCTTCAAATTACAAGAAAAATACCTGCCTCGTCTGAGAGGTAAGTAAGTAAGTCTCCAGCAGGAACTTCAAAGACTGATCTAGGAATGAAACCAAACCCAAGTTTGAAAGCTACTTCTTACACTCCTATACCTAAGGAGGAAGGAAAAGATACAAGAGATGCAGTACTAACTGGGGGGGCACACCTGTAATTCCAGCACTCTGGGAGACCGAGGCAGGAGGATCTCAAGCTGGAGCCCAACATGGGGCACCTAGTAAGGCAGAGAGATGCTTTCACAAAATAAAAGGATCAAAGGTGCAGTTTAGTGCAAATGTCCGGGTTAAGAGAGAGGGAGATAGTGAGAGAGAGAGGAGACAGAGACACAGATGGAAGGGGAGGAAAAGGAGAGAGGCCGTGAGAGAGTACTAACACCTACCATATGACCTTTCGTTCCCAAATCCTGTTGCGCTCCAAAGAAACTGGGTCCTTCTTCTGCAGTTAAGGGAAGATTATGATTTCAGTCATCCAGCTGTGTTCTGTGAAACACATCGAGCATCGTGTCCGAAAGAAGTTCAAGTTGCTCCTTTTCCAGCACCATCCCGTGGCCTACTGACTGATACCACCCAGGTGCAAATAACCTACTCACCTCTTCTGCTTTCTATTTGCTATTCTCCTCTCTCTTAAATATTTACATGTTTATATAGAAAATAACTTTCCAGAAAATAAGAACTATGTTCCTCTAGATCAACATCGAAACCCCAGAACCAGAACATTGTTATAAATGCTCTTAATAATCCTTTGTGAGATGACTAAATCAGGTAAAAATTCCTAAAGCAATGACAACCTATGTATTCAGCATATGTTTTTTTTTCTTCAAAAAATAAATTACCAAGAGCAAAAACAAAGAAATGTTCATCGTAATATATTCTACCAGGCTCAGAAAATGCTATTCCGGGCTTAATTCTCTCTTTCTTCTGTATATTCTAGTGAAGGAGCTTCCATCTGTGCTGCACAATAGAACATACTATTCACTCACAGCATTTCCAAAAGCCAAAACCAGGGCACAGACAATCAATAGACGCAAGCGAGCCTGGCAGGCTTTGAAGCATAATGAGGAGGATATGAAGTCCTGGGAGTGTCATCCAAGCGATTTGACAATTCCTAGGGGTAAACAAGCATATTTGTTTTTGCTTGAATTAGTAGGCCATGATCCAGAAAGTTGATTCAAACATTCTGCAATCGTTAAACCCTAAGTGACACTATGGGGACACAAACAAAGGAGACACTAATAAGAATCTCCCGCCCTCGCTCACTCCCCCCACTTCAGATACATTATACCAGATGTGGAAACAATTCTTTTCTCTTACCTGAGCCAACTTGACAGTCTCAAATCTGCTGCTCTCTCTGCAGTGAAGTTTTGGGAATCCCACTGGAAATGAAAAACGCCGTATGTTGAGAGTCACTCCGTCACACAGAGAGAGGGTATTCCACCCGTACAACTGCAGAAGCCCTGATGCCTGTTGCCAAAGCAAATGTAGAAGTTGTTTTGACATGCTTTCCTTCAAATTTCCTTCATCCGCAGAACCAAAGAGGGAGAAGTCATGGATTTAACACACTATTTGACAGCAATTCATATCAAAGAAGCCTTCCCTCTTTCTGAACCTTAGTTTGTGCTCTAAAAAGTCATTAGATTCAGAGGTATTACTCATGATATGTCCTCCTACTAAACAGAAAATGCCTTGAAAAGAGAGATTTAACCTTTTCATGAGTGTCTGTCTTATTATCATAGTAAATAACAGTGACCATCTGATTAAGCTCCTGGCTTCTCATTTAAAAGGAATGATTAAAGTTCCCTAAGGAAACGTCCTACCTGCAGATCCTGCTAACTAGGTGTGTGGTGCTAGATGCACCCTTTCTAGCCTTACCAGGTGGATATGTGTTTTCCTGTCTATTATGAAGGCAGATGAGGACAAGTTCAGGTCTTGCCCTCTGATTTTCCTTCTCCTTCACAACAGAGCAAGTTAACTCGTATCTGGATTATATATTGAGGGTCTATACAGTGCGGTGGGTGTTGTTTTCCCTAAAACGTTTATGTTTATATCTTAAAAACTGTAAATATGACCTCATTTATATAAAAAAAAGGTTTTTAATGCCAGATGTGGTGGCTCACGCCTGCAATCCCAGCACTTGGGAGGCAGAGACAGGAGGATTGCTGAGTTTGCGGCAGCTTGCCTGGGCACCATAGTGAGCTCAGGGCCAGCCTGAACTACAAAGCGAGACCCTGTCTCCAAAAAAAAGCAAAAAAAAAAAAAAAAAAGGTTTTTTATCTTTATGACGGAGTTAAGAATCTTGAGAGGAGATTAACCTGAATTATTCCGACAGAACTTGAGTCCGGTGACAAGAATCCTTATAGGAGACAGAGAAGGGTAAGGCACAGAGGAACAGCATGAAAAGACAAAGGCAGAGAGAGGAGCGAGGGCTGAAGCTACAGCCAGAGAATGACTGAAGCCCACACAAGCTGGCAATAGTGAGGAAGAACTGTGCCTCAGAAGCCTTGAGAAAGTACGCATCTTGACATCAGACTTCTGGTCTCCTAAACTGTGAAATCAGTTCATGCTGTGTTAACCACCTCGGAGGTAGTCACCGTGCACAAGCGGCTACCCAAGGAAGAACAGCAGCAATGAGAAAACGGTCACCTCGACACCCAAGGAAACCCAAGGAAGTCTTACCTTTCGGGAGCCGACCAGAGTTGAGGCTGTAGAGGACAAAGCGCCCGGAGGCAGCTGTCCAAGGTTCCCAGTCTCACAAAAGCCCAGATGCCAGGATGGGAGCTAGAGCAGAAGGAACAAATGTACTGAGCTGCTTCTCATCTTCGGCCTCCAGCCTCTTGGTGATTCATTTGGTTTACAAGATCCAAGCAAGGAGAGAGGAAAGAACCTACCCAAAAGGACTGAGCCCACTGAAGGACAGAAGGACAGAGTAGGTCAGAGAAACGTGGACAATTGTGATAGCTCAATCTTGGAAACAACCCAAATGTCCATCAACTGGAGAGTGGATAAAGAAGATGTGGTTTTTTAATAAAATGGAGTAATACTCTGCCATAAAGAATGACAAGATCGATCCATTTAGGTGCAAATGGAGACACCTGAAGGATATACTAATAAGTGAAAGCAATAGATCACAGACAAATTCCGGATCTTCTCTTTGGCATGAGCACCTGTAGATGCAAATGAGCTCTAGAAAGTATGACAGCTTTTACAGAGTTGGAAATTTCCATAGGAAACTTGGTGTGGGAATGTGATGAGGGAAAGGAATAAATATGATACAGAAAGAAAATAAAAGAGCATGTATAAAGGGGGTGAGGAGGTGTGGGTGGGTAGGGATGTGGGTAAAAATGAGAATTAACTTGTGTCATATACTGGTACAAATTCCCCAATGTTATATGTGATTTTGAGATGTATATAAATTGTACCAATAAAGAATTCAATTTAAAAAAAAGAAACGTGGACAATTGATGGGAGGGGTCCAGTGAGCGCTTACCTGCTGAAGTGCTAAATAATACTCAGTTTTAGGAAGAGAAAGGAACAACACAGACTCTCTGAGGAAAGTCTTCAAGAACTATTTTAATTTTCAGTGGCCCAAGACTCTTCGAAATGCTGTGTGGAGATATGTTTATTGTTTTTAATTTTAAATTTCTGCACCTTGTAAGGAATGAGCACTATAAAGCTTAATAAAGCTTCAATAAATTTCAACAGATCACTTCCATCAGCCCAATATAAGGAAACTATCATTTTAAAGTACTTCTAAGAACTCTTTTTTTATATCACTTCTCAAGTAAACCTTATAATTATATAATGCAAGTATTATTCTATCCGTATTATACAGAATTAAATTGAGGCTCACATGGAGTGCAATTTCATGGCTAATATAAGCTGAGATCTAAGTGATTTCTATCTGCTACCCAAACTGCCTTTGCTATTCTTCCCCGATTCATTAATTGTTTCCAATACATAGGAGTTAGGGTATCACTGCACCATCCTCTCTATGAAGCCCTCCCCAAAACTGGAAAACTATATACATTAAAATCCTGCCTCAGAATAACAGACCATTATCCTACCATCTTTTGGAGAAGCTCCATTTTTAGAATTAATTGACCACTTCAGAACCATTTGAAGTTATATTTCAATAGGAAAACTAAAATATGAAAGGTCACCACAAAATGGTTGTATTTGCTAAAATGCTCTAAGAGTAATCAGATTCTGTTTTTAATAACAAGATGTGTCCATCTTTGATAGGCTAGCAAACACATTTACCATTTTGTTTTCAGCAATTAGAGACCTGGAAAAATATGTGTGACAAGATTTTTTCAGAAACTGAACACCCGGCAGCATCTGTGACCCTTGAGGAGGGGACATTTGATACACGACGTAGAATCCTTTTCCTCAAATTTTTCACTTAAAATAAATGCAACACTGTTGAGTGTAGAAAAACAGGAAATTACGTGGTGCAAGGAAGATAGGAGATATTAATTTCTGCTCCACCACCTGCCAGACCTCTGAGCTCCTTTTGTCTTTTATGTATTGCTGAAAAGTTGAGGTGTGTTTCAAAACCTGCTTTGGACAGCTTGGTGAAACGCTTCATGCACAAAATATTTCTGCATTCATAGTGAAGTCTCCCACTGAGGCGTAGTCTCAGTTGTGTCTCATGACTGCACCACCTGTTCCCCGTCACAAACTCTTCAGGTTGGAGAAGTAAAGAAAGAGAAGCATCCTCCACCCTCCGTGGATCTTTCATCGCTCCCTCCCTCTCTCCCTGGCATTAGCTGTGAGATGTCCCCTTGACTGGAACGAGAAATGCCTAGCCCATTTAAAAAGTGCCCTTCTCAGGGTGTCCTTAGATGGTGGACAAGTAGGCCAGCAAATAGAGACACGAGGACCCTCGCTGACTCTCTTTTCCTTGACACTTTTCCATTTCACTCTCCTGCTGCCACTACATACTGGCCTCAGGGTTTTCTTCAGTCAGCCTAATACTTCAATTGAACTTGAACCAAATCTCTTTTCTGGATTCCTAATACAAGCTGGAGCTTTCTAAAAGACTTCTCTGGACAAAAAGGCATAACAGAGGTGAACTCTACTCAGTCTCTCCAAAAACACTAAACTACTCAGCTTACAAAACTACAGCACTGTCCTCTCATCATGGGCAGACATTTTCTAGGATTATGTTCTGCAAAGTTTACTCTTTTTTTTTTTTTTTTTTTTGAGACAGGTTCTCGCTTTGTACTTCAGGCTGGCCTTCAGCTCACTATGTAGCCCAGGCAAACCTCAAACTCAGCAATCCTCCTGTGTCTGCCTCCCGAGTGCTGGGATGACAGGCGTGAGCCACCACGCTCGGAACTGTGGTATGTGGTATTGATGGCTGGTGGGCGTGAGTCACCACGCCCAGCATTGTATGTGGTTACCGGGGTCGAACTCAGGGCCTTGCGCTTGTGAGGCAGGCGCCGGAACCACTGAGCTAAATCTCCAGCCCATGCAAGGTTTACTCTTACTTAGCTATTGGCCGACTTCCCACCTCCAGGGAGATACTCTGACTTCTCTTTTAACCACCGGAGGAATAAGGTCTCCCCACCACCTAGCACTTTCAGTTCAGAGTTTCTAATCTGAGATTCAAGTGTCTCTGTGAAACAAACACAAAAATGACACCTCGTTTGAACTATTTCTGCTGGGGCTCAGAAAATGAGACTCCAAAGTGAAGTAAGCCTCAGAAGCAAAGTTTCTCCATCATCTTGACCTGCCCTTCTGCCTTCTAACCCTCCTATTTCCAACTAGAATCCCTCTTTCTCGAAGCCAGCCAGGAAAACCCAAACCACTTTTGTACAAACACAGCCACTGAACCTACAGACACCAAAGTTTCAATTCTCTTTGTAACAGTTGCCCATAGAAACATTAAGACCATTCATCCACAGGGATTCTGGGCCAAAAGGGTAACAAAGAAATGTTACAACCTAAGGCCCCAGAAGGCACGAGACACAGATTTTGCTGTGTCTCCCCACTCAGTCTGTTTCTGTGAATTCAGCAATTTCTGTCCAGTTACATTTTTACATACTTGTTTCATCAAACTCATAGGTAGAAATGGCTAATTCATCCTGACCCTTAGGGTCTTCGACTCTATGTCATCTAAAACTATGACCCAAGAAGTTAATTTTGCTCTACTCTTACGAGTCTTTTAAAAAAGGTAGATGAGTTCCAGAATATATGGTACATATTGTGAAATGGGAAATATTCATTGGGAAATGGGATGTAGTGGTAAGTAATGAGGGGAAGTCAAAATATAATGGTAATACAAAAAGGGAATCAAAGCTTATGTACATAGGATGCAGGGGGTTATAGGATGAGTAGGGAAATGGGAAAAATGAAAATTAAATCGTGTCATATCCTGGCACAAGTTCTCAATATTGTGTGTGATCGTGGTGTGTATATATAACATACCAATAAAGATTCAAATTTTAAAAAAGGGGTTAAGGTGGCTGTGACTCTGTAGGATGGATGAGGAAACTTCTTGTGTCCCTCCTTCACCTCCTTACTATTTTCATCTACTAGATGCAGTGATTAGAACTTGATCCCCATGGAGCAGTAGGTCAGAAGAATTAAAGATAGGTAGAAAGAAGACGAGAAAAGTCATAGTTTTAAGTCTGTACCTTTAAGAAGACTACAAACTTAGCATATAAAGTCACCCAAGGTTGTCCGCATTTGTACTTTCTAGGCATGTTTATGTTTCTTTTCTTCCTGGCTCATCATTCAAAAAAAAAAACCCTCAAAGATACTTAAGTTCACAAACTGACTTAGTTGAGAAGGTTCAAGGGCAGAACTTAACCTTAAAATATTCAAAAGGAGAGTCTACACCTCTCCTTTCACCTGGAAATGGAGCATTATCTTCCTGTGGGTCAACCTTTTCCCACAAAGTATGAATATTCCTAGCTTCGGAAAAATAAGGTACCTTTCTACTGAGAATATATATGTAGTCATATGAGGGATACTGAAATGAATTTACAATAGAATTAAAATGAATGAGCCTTCTCACAAGGCAACAATCAACTATATATCACCATACATAATTAATAGCATTTCTATGAGCCAGAATCATGTCCATTGATTCTAGTTTCCTACCACTTACTGAGTTGCAAAATTAGCTCAAACAAAAGGATGACTATAAACTCAAAGGGTGCAAAATGCAGGATATCAGTTAGTAGCTTTCTTCTTTTTTTTTTTAAACTGTTCTAAACTTTTGAACAGTTTTTCCCTTATAAATAACTTTCAATAACCATAAATAAGTTTGGATGAACAAACTTCATTAAACCTTAACTGATCCTTGTTTTGATTTACCTCAACACTAGCAAATCAAATAATTTAAAAAGTAGAACTCTATAAATTCTAATGTGCTTTGAAATTGTACTTCATTGGTTTTAGGGCAGTTTATTGTAGTGTTGTATTAGTTTATTCTATTTTATTAGTTTATTGTATAAGGGTTTTAGTGTATTTATTGCTTTATCAGATTCAGCAAATCCCTCGCGACAGGATTATTACAATCCACTTTTTACCTCTGCTCCAGTTACCTTTTCTCAGGCATTCCTTGATGTTTTCCCCTCTAAAAGAAAGAAAAAGAATATTAAAAGTTAAAGTATTTGGAGGATGCTTTTAAGGTGACCCTATGTATTTAGTGTCTTTAAAATGTAGTAAAGTGCTCGCTTCGGCAGCACATATACTAAAATGTAGTAAAAAGGCGCCTCTTCATAATTACCATTCAAAATGGAAAACTTTGAAGAAGGAAGGAGAGTGCCCGAGTGAGTGCTGAGAGATAAAACTAGGCAAATGATAAAAAGCAAAAAGGTCTTTTTGGGGCCCAAGGCTTTTACTGATAAATTACTGAGGTCTTTAGCCTCAAAATGTTCAAAGCTCCAAAAAGAAATTAATTTTTAAAGCCCCTTCTGCTCCAGATAACAGCTTGAAAAGACCATTTTAATATTTTTCATATTGCATGTTTTTATCGTATGCAATCAATGTTTTAGTTAATGCAGCATGACATTTCATGTGATTAAGGGCCTGGTGGGGCCTTAACAATGCAAGACCTTATTTGCATTTACACTAATGATTTTATAATGGAGGTTTTAGTATATTAATGATGACTATGGGGAGTCAAAAAAAAAAGCAGAAAAAAAAAAACGCCAGAAGCTCCCATTGTTGATACAATAGCTGTTACCAGATTTGTTGACATAGGTGGTTATTTGCACAAAGGCAAACAAAAGCCACGGGGCTGTTAATCATTACAAGCTTGATGCACATTACAGTAATTCGTAAATGGATTGATCCATTATCGCTGGGTTTTAGGCGTTTCTTTTCCTTTCCTCCCAACTCCTTACAACATGAAACACAAATTAAATTTTGATAGCTACAGCTTTGGCATTTGAGTTGGTTGGTATGCGAAGCCAAGTGGGTTTGCTAGAGATTTGTACATCCGCTTACCCCTTACCTAGTGCAATAACAAAACTCAGATCGTAGCTCAGTGTTTAGATGGTATACAGGTTTAATGCAGCAAAATGTGTTCTGGAAGCAGAACTTCCTCCATCTCCTCCCTTTGGAGATGAGGAGGCTGCTGAACATATCAAAGGCTTTTGGAACTACAGCTACCGCCCATGACAATTAGAGAGGATTCTGTAGCATTTTAAACTATTGTGTCTCTGATGGAAATAATAATGTCTTTGTGCAGAAAGCTCTTGCTACAAACATGAGCACCCGAGACTGCCAAACAACATATTTTTTAAGAAGAAACCTTCGCGCATCCCCTAAAACCATCCAAGAGCAGGGAAGAGAGCTAATCTACCAATCAAGAAGCGAGAGGCAATTGAGTCCGTACTTGTGGATAACTATGAATTTCGTTGCTCCTTAAAAGTAATAGAGACTAGGAAATGGTGTCATTTGCCACGTCTGTTTGTTACTTCGGCAATACACAGCTTGTAATAAGATTTCACACTTTAATTTGTCTGAGAACCTTGCAGTGTTTTACAAGCACTAATTACTGAGAATCTCCCCATGCTTAACTAAAGACAAGCAGAGGCTGCAGCAAGATTCTAATTTTTTTTTTTTTCAGCTTAGTAGAGGGAAAAGAGAAAAGGCACAAACTTGAAGAGCACTGAAAAAGGATGAAAAAAATGACTGGCTGACATCACAAGCTTTTCTTTTAAGGTCAGTGCAACTGTAAAACAGTATGAAATTTGTCGTAGGAATAATGTAGCGTTTTTCTAAGGAATCTTCATTCAATCATTTTATATGTTTTTGTTTGTTTGTTTGTTTGTTTGTTTGTTTTGAGACAGGGTCTCACTGTGTAGTTCAGGCTGGCCCTCAGCTCACTATGTAGCCCAGGCAAGCCTCGAACTCAGCAATCCTCCTGCCTCTTCCTCCCGAGTGCTGGGATTATAGGCAAGAGCCACCATGCCCAGCCATTCAATCATTTTACGAATGCTTCTGTGGGCTGGAGATTAAGCAAGGATCAAGGGATGGTGTATTTTGTGTGATCGACACATAGGGAGGCGATCATAAAACCTCACCGTTAAGTGCTATGATACAAGTACCTGTGGATGCCAATGAAATAAGAAAGCAAATTGTGTAAATCCTCTCAAGGGAGTTGGAATTGTGGTTTGGGGCATTGATGCAGGACTGGCAAATGAGTTTTCAGGCAAAAGAAACAAAAAGCAACATAAAACCTCTCATTTGCAAAGTTGTGAAGACATGTTTTAAACCAACGAATGATTTGATACAGCTGTGGTTCTGATGGGGAGGAAAGCAATACAATAATCACGGTGTGTCTGAGACGGAACGAACAGAGATAAATACCCCCTTGCAGTGGGAACTCCTGGTTCTTCTAAGTAAAACCTGAATTCTGATCACTTGTTACTTGAAAATTGCACCAGACGTGTGCTTTCACCAAACCCATATTGTAACAGCAATTCCCAACATCTGATTAATTAATCTGGCAGATGCTTTGCTTTTTAGCTTCTTCTAATCTTGTTAGCAAACCACAGATTCTCTTATTCCACAGTTTTCCCTCCAAAGGAATTAGGAGCAGATTTCCATTGTAAATTGGTTTTCTTGCTTCATGGAGGGTAAACAGTTCTAGTTTTAATATAGACAAGACATTTATCCTGTCCTTTTTCATTGACAGTTTTGTGCAAGTGAGGCTCTCAAATAAGAAGTGAATGTTCCCTTGGTTCTTTTGCTAAAGCTAAAAATGCAAGGGTGAAAAATGCATTGATCTAGCTTGCTCCCTATGTAAGAGACTTAACATCAGTTTGAAAATCAGAATCATAGAAAGTTATTTATAAGAAGGGCGAGAAAGTATTTTGCCAACCAAAATGACATTACTGCCAGTATCACTTCATTTTAAAATGAGAGAAGACTCTCATTTTTAGGCTAGCGTTTTTCATTGGCTTAAAGTCAACTCCTGCAGATTGTGCTATCTGGAGTCAGACAGGAAGTGTGTCAGTACATATCGATCCCTCAGATTGCTATACTTACTGCAGGAACTATGTGCAAGGTGGACAGAAGCCATCCGGTCACTTATTCTTTTGTTGAAAAGCAGAGCTCGCTGGGGAGCTCTGGCAAACTCGGGTTTGCCCTTGTCCTCCAGGAAGAACATACCGTGGAAATCTTCTGTCATTTCACCGGGGCCTGTAACAAACAGGCGGTGGAGAACCAACCCCGGCTTTCTCCACCCTGAAGCAGAGCCACTAAACTAAACTTAGTCTGGACCACGTGGAGGACAAACCTCTAGACGTGAGGGAGAAAGTTTGCTTTCACGAGCCGCACTAACTGTGGGGTCTTCCTGTTTTTGTTTTTCGGTAAAAGCTAATACAATTTCAGCTAGAGTTTTAAAAGTTAATAAGAATAGGGTTTTTAAACTTGGGGAGGCTGATCTGTTTAAGTTCTTTGTATACTGTAGATGATAGCCCTTTGTCTGATGAATAGCTACTAAAGATTTCTTCCCATGTTGTTGGTTATTTTTTAGCAGTGCCAGTGACTTCTTTTGCTGTGCAAAAGCTTTTCAGTAGGATGAGACCCCATTTGTTGATTCTTCCTGCTAGTTCTTGTGCTATAGAGGTTTTATTCATAAGTCTCTGCCTAAGCCGGTGTCTCCAAGAGTTTTACCTACTCTGTTTTCCAGCAGGCTTATTGTTTCTGTTTTAATGTTTAAGTCTCTTATCCATTGTGAGTTTAGTTTTGTGCACGGTGAAAGAGATAGGTCTAGCTTTAGCTTTTGGCAGGTTGAAGCCCAGTTTTTCCAGCAGCATTTGTTAAAGAGGCTGTCTTTCCTCCATTGAGGATGTTTGGCTCCTTTGTCAAAGATAAGGTGGCTCAGTGTATCCGGGGTTGTTTCTGCATCTTCTAATCTATTCCACTGGTCCTTGGGTCTGTTACTTTGCCAGTACCATGCAGTTTTTATCACAGTTGCGTTATGGTAGAATATCTGAGGAGAAAAAGGGAGAAAACACATTTTAGGTAAATGGAGCATCATGTTAAAAAGATGGAGGCAAGACCTTGTATATGCTTGTAAGACATGAAGTAATTGGATGCTGCCAGTGTACTGAGTATGTATAGCATGTGGCTTAAAATTAGACTGAGAAGTTTGGTTGAGATCACATTGTTTAGAGTTTGGAAATATCCCTTAACCTAAGTAGGAACAAATATTTTCAACAAACAAGATGTCATGGTTACTCCTTGGGCTCACCTACCAGTCATAAATTTAAAAGACCCACTTGTGTTTATAACTTACTAGGCCTAAGGTTGATCAGTTTACTGATTTACCCCTCCGTCTCCACACAGCCTCAAGGTTTTCTTGGTTCAACGTGTTCTGTTGAGGCCCAAATCCTTAAGCAAGTACTGAATGACTTTGATTCTTTAATTTGCCGTTAGGGACCCTAAGTCACAGGAAAGGAGAGGAAACAGAAGTCTGATACCATCTGACTTTTCAAGTCTCAAATGAACAAGGAATCATCCCAAGAAACCATTTGGCTTCTAGCAGCATCTGCCCTGGGACTGACATTAATTGAATGTTATGTAGTTCCCCCTGCCAAACTTCTACCCTCCTTGTAAATACAGTGAAATCCAAAGAAATCCTTGCAAGCTACAGGCAACAGAGCAGCCAAAGAACCCTTCTGCAGTCTCTTAAGGAAGTAGGGGATGTGACTACTGTCATAGAAAATGTGTTGGAGATTTATGTGGGCTATGAGTGTGGTTCAGGGAGCCTGCTCAGGCTGACATAAATCCTAGTAAAAGAGTCAGTCAAGCCATATAAAGATGCCACTAGGAAAACCACAACTGTCAAGGACTGTACTTATTAGCATCATGGAATCAGGGAGGACTGTAAATCCTGTTTACATATAGATGCACCACCTTGTTCCAAGCCATGTTCATATTTTAGTGATATCGCTGTACCAACAACCCAAAGACAGGAAACAGTAGTCACTAGGAGATAAGGCAGTGAGTAAAAGGAAAACGCTGTAATAATCACTCACACCTATGCAGTACTTCCTAGTTTACAAAGTGTTTTCGTGTTCACCCCTCTTAAAAAAAAATCTATGTAGACTTGTGAGTTAGGCATAGCAAGCATTCTTCTAGTTTCTTCCAAGGATCAGAGAATCAAGGGTAGGAACAGTAAAGATAAGTGTTCCTAGGATCTCAGAGGTTGGCAATGATGAAAGCGGCTCTCAAGACAGGTCTTCTGACTCATGGGTGAAGGCTTTTGACACTAACTGAAAGGCTCTCCAAACAATGACCCTTGTGTTGTATGAGTGGTTAGTGTCAGGATTGGACCAAACTATGGCATAGGACCGTTCATCCTTAAGGCATTTTTGCATCCAACATGACTGTTACAGGGCCGGCCTAATGAGACCACAAGATGACTGATTAACCAATGAAACCATGGCACTCTATATTGGCATAAAGCTGGCAAGGTTCCAAAATACTCTTCAAACCAAAACTTAAAATACTGACTCTAAGTCTCTTCTATACCTTCTCGATGACAAGCTTTGAGTCAACACAGCTTGAATAGTAAGTCAGGATTTGACTTACATAAGCTTTTATATATCAGGTAATCAGCTCTAATTTCATGGTTATTCATTTGAATGGATCTATGTCCCCAAGAGTGAAGGATTTACCAAGCATAACACATCCGATTAATCAACTGCGACTCTAAAACCGCTATTGTGACTCTGGGGTCAGACATCAGGCAATTATGATTATTCCTATTGTGCTTCCTCAATGCTGGGGTGAATTATTGTATCTTAGCCTTAATTCCAACCAACCAACCATTCAAACACAGACACACACACACATGCACACAATACACACACACACACACACACTATAGGATTTTGTGTATGTCTAGAAGTCTATGGTCATCACCATATTCTTGGCAACTTGCACATTCATTCTACCATCTCATACTCTGGAAAGACCAGTATATTTGCAAACATTTCTGTAGGTGCCCAGCTGCTTAGATTTCATGACTTGATTTTCTGTCCTCTCTATTAATTTTACTTAATGATCACCTCTAACAAGCATTCTTTTCAATCTGCTGCAAGCCAAATCAGATGGACTACTGAGACCTTTATTTTTTTTAATTTTCCAAAAGTACACTATGCAAAACATTTATGAATAGCAAACCTACCAAGGCTTTGTGTAATTGGAAAGATTTACATCACAGAGAAGTATGTTGCATAAAATATTAACAGTAACTTCATAAAAATTTTTGTCCTGATCATCTCACACTAGCAAAATTCCCATTGGGGACTTAGCTGGTCACATTTCTCTTGGCTTCATTTTCTCTCCTGAAAACTCAATTTCTATAACAAATTGGCAGAATAACTCCCCTTTCCATCTATTATGTGATCCGCCTCTGTGTATTCAAAGATTATTTAATGCATTCTGCCAAATAAAGTCTGTAGAACCCTATTTTCTCCTTTGATTGTGTGGAAGAGGGATCACAAGCTTTGCATCTACCTGTCCTAGATTTCCCCTATGTCACTACCAATGGGAATTCAAAATGATGGGGTTTGCCTCTCAAGCCCAATGCTCACATCAGAAAGTACTTAATTCATGATTGTATAGCACACTTTTTATAACCCCGTTCTAAGGGGCAAGTGAAGAATTTCTCTTGGAAATAGCAGTTAGCTGTCAAAATTGCCTCACATGCTGTCAGCATAAGACACCAATCCTGAGTCTCAGCAAAGCCAGTTGCTGTTGAATAAACCATGTTTACATGAATGATGTAGTCAATGATCCCATCTTTCAAGAAGATGTCCATAGAATAGGTAAACTCCTGTAATTTAATTAGTGGAATATTCATATTTTTAATGCTTTCAAACTAATGTTTGTCCTGGATTTTTTTCACCTCCACTTCCTAAACTATCATAGGCAAAGTTTGCCATTTTTCCTTGTTTGGAGTCCTAGCCACCATAGGTAAAAATAATTACAAAAAAAAAATCTTCCTTTTGAACTATATATATGTTTATAACAAATGTGCTAGGGACAAGTTAACATAGCTCTCTCTCCTTCTCTAGCAATTGCTTGGAGGCTGGTGATGACCTTAAAATTCAGTGTCACAGTAATTATAGGGCACCACAGGCAGAATCCTGAGGTTCTGATACTAAACCATCATCTTTTTGATAAAAGCAAATTATTTTCAATGTTCAATTAAAGGCAAATTTTTAAGTGTCCTCTTACTAGTAGTATTTTATCACTTCTCCTTGAAACACTTTCTTCAAGTGCTCTTTATTTTACCTTTTGAAACTCTACCTGGTATTTAATTCTCTTAAATTCCTGGTTCTTCTTGCCCAGCCTCTTTTATGGATGCTTCCCCATATCTTTGACCTTATAATACTAAGGTTCCTCAAAGATCAGTCCTTGAATTCCTCTTCCTTCCTACCTACTATCTTTCACAATGATCTCACCTGGTCCATGACTCAGTTTTAGCATTGATTTGCTTCCGTAATTCCAGGTTCACATGATCAACCCATTATGTTCACTTGGATATCAAAGAAGCACCTCAAATATCCAGACATGAGTTTCTGATCGACACCAGGCCCCCAATCAGTTCTTCCTGCAATATACAGACATACTCATGGCAGACATGTCTTCCCACCATCTTTTCTCTCATGCCTACATTCAACCAATCAGAAATTTCTTTCCCATCTTCAACTATATCCAGGATCTGATCAATTCTTACACATCTTCATTTTTTGCTTTCAAGTTACTGAAATTCCTTGCATATGGCTATATGTTCTTGACTTGCTCTTACAGTAAACTATCAACTACAACAGCAAGAATCAGTGTGTGTGTGGGGGGTCTAAATTCCATATAGCTATCCACCAGTGATTTGTCTGCTGCCCTTAAAATGTACTTGTTCTGTTTTATTCATTCTTTCCCTGTGTTGAAAATTCTTTTTGCTACACATGCCATTGTTGGGTTCTGCCAAGAAAAGGCACCAGTAGAATATGAACAGCTTGAAGAAAAGAATATACACCCTGCGTAGGAGCAAGTAAGAGGATGACCGTGAGGTCCAGCACCATGGTGATCTTCACACCCTCAGAAGGGTTTGGCACCTGCTCAGTATCATACAGTGCTTCCTATAGCATCTTGGGCTGTAGCAGGGTGGCAGGAAAGATGGCCCAAGGGTGACAGGAGGAAGCATGACAGCACTGAGCTCTGGACAAATGTCTCTGTTTTGCCATTCTAAATCCAACTTCTTGGTCTGTTTTCAAGACTGGACATAGGTTCACACACACACATACACGATATACTGTAGAACTCAGATTACATTAGTGTAACTGGCCGAGGGAAAAATGTCATTGTGTTGCCTGTGGGTGCAGCAGTGAGAGAAAGTTTCATGGAGGGATAATTGTTGGATCTAAAAGCTGGAGTTAACTCAAGGTTAGAGTGAGGGAGCAGTATCAGAAAAACATCAAAGGCAGAAAAATAGCAAGCAAGATTTTAATTTTCTTTTATGTTATCTTTTTCTGGAGGTTGAATCCAGAATCTTACACATACTCAGCACAAATTCTGTCATCAAGTATATCTCCATCCCCAGATTGTTTTTTTTAAAGCATAAAATATGGCACTTGGAGTCTTACAGACTACACACACACACACACACACACACACACATTCATTCTATCTTAGTTGTATAATTGTACTTGATTCTTCTTGCTCTGTTAATAAACAAGATCTTCACTCCTTTTAAGTACACAAGATCACAGGTGCACAAGAAGCTAAGGTCAAAATTTGGGAATAAAATGTTTGTGTCAATAAGTCTCACCCATCCTATTTGACAGAAGGAAAAGTTAGCGGGTATATAACCCAGGGGCATATATTAAAACATAATTAATCAATGTTTGTAAATTGCTCTGAGATGCTGAGTGAGCATATAATGTGAAAAGTATTCCAATCACTTTTCCCTTCTAATGTGGCTGATTTGTGAAGGATTAAGTTGCTGAGTGGTAGAGACCTGGCAGTTCCCAGGCTAAGTTTGACAGGACAACATTATGTCACAAAAGTGGTAAATTTGTATCACATGTTATTAAGATAGGTTTATTTTGACAGGCAAATGGTTATAAATAATCAAACAATAAAACAAGGACAGGCATGTGTGCATAGAAGTCTACATGCACGCCTCAGACATGTGATAAGTCATAATGACAGAATCAAACTGACTTTAATCAAGAAGCTGGCGTGAATGACCTAGTAGTCATTCAAGCCCTGTTGTCTATTTATTGCTACTAAAATATCAACATTGTTACAAGTTCAAAGTACCAAAGATTTCTGGTGTACAACACTCACACACAAATCCAAAATACTAAGAACAGATGTCCTAGTCCCAATGGCAGAAATATAATTGCAAACTCTTGAAGGTCCTTTAGCTTTAAATGTCACATTTTAGGTTACAAAGCAAGATGTGAACATAGCAATTCTTTTCATTTCCTATCTTGTTAGATTGTTCTTCTGATACAGTTAAACAGACCATGAAATGGACTCTTTCAAAACTAAATTTCAATAGATTAAAATCTGTAGGCATTTTCACACATCTGTTCTTTCCATCTCAGAAATAGAATGCCCTAAAATAATTTATTTTAAAAAATCCTGGTTAGGACCTTAGTAGAGGCAATCTGACTTCATTAATATTTTCACAAGGTTCTCTCTTGGATCGAGCTCCCTGTTCGGAATTTGTCTCCTCAAATATCAGTCACAAAAGTACCATAAGTTTTCATGATAACTGACAAGTAGCAAACCAAATGATGAGGTGTGCTTAATACTGAGTGGAAATCATTTGATGGGCTTTGTGGACTCATAATCTAAGGGCTTTTTCCCTCTGCTACCCACTGAGTTCTCCTTGGTGCTATCTAGAGACATCCAGTAGCTGGATCTACAACAACCTTCAGCGTAACACTTCCTAACAAAAACTGAATAAATCCTGGCATCTTGCCCCTGCGAAGCCAGGGATGCTGAGGTGGGGTAATCTGTCAGCCCACACTGGTGCTGGATTCCACTAGAAGCCTCCACCAGACCTAGATATCTCCAGGGCAGATGTGATATGATCATGACTATTTCATCCCAGGATTCTAGCACCGAGGGAAACTCATTCATTTTTATAACTTTGTTCTTTTCTCTCTTTTTTTTTCTGGCTATCTCTGAAATATTGAAGGATATCACTTGAAGGATTTCTTGGTTCCGTGACTTACTGTATAGCAGAGAACAAAACCCCTTGGATTATGAGCCCAAGAAGTGTGTCAGGCACTTGCCACTCAATGCCTTCTTCTTTCTCCATTTCAAAGAAAACTGCTACACACTACATGAGTAATCAGCTGAGCCATAATCCCTTTTCATCTTGTGTCAAGTCCTGCTTTAAATCCTGAAGTTTCCCTAATCCTAGCGATTAAATACAGGCCCAGCACTTCGCCCAACCTCTGTGTATGTTCCCAGTGTTACTCCCTGACACATATTCATCACCCTCCCGGGCACAGAGTGCTCTCCACGATGGGCTGTTCAGCACTGCTCCAAAATGTCATGTGGTTTGGTTCTTCTGTACCTTTGTCTACAGTGCTATCACTGCTTGGAATAGCATGAAGAAATTTTGTTATTCTAAATTAGCCTTTTCCCCTAGTGGATACATTGACTTGCCCAGTTAGGTAGGTCATACGCATCTCACAGTATGTGTAAAACAACTCCTATCTGCTGGGGAATAAAAGGAGGAGGCACAGAGTAAGAGAACAGACTCTGTGACCTCCAGAATCCAAGCTTTATTGAGTAAGCCCAGTGCAGAATCATGAGCGCCTATCCTTAATGATCTAGTAAGGATAGAGAGACATCCTCAGTGGTTGGATACGGATACATCCTCCGGGTGCCTAACCCAGCCCTGGTGACTTGGGAAGAGTGTCCTGCGTGACGGGCCATCCCAGCGGAAGGCTAAATGGCGAGGAACAAGAGCTAACAGAACAAAGAGTAGACGATCTCATTTCCAAGAGAAAGTTAACATTTCACCAAACTGTGACACGGTGCTTTGTAATCTATAGTTTATTCTTACGCAGCCTTTGATCCCTACAACACTAAATAAGGTATTATCATTCCTCCCCTTTATACAAAAATTAAAGTTTAGTCCCAAAGAACGAGTTCAAAGAAGTTAATATTACCATTTCATTGCATGGATGGTTGGGCCGTGTCGCCTACTGAATAGCTAAAGCTGACTGAGGAGAGAGAAATGACATACATTTGACAAAAGAGTTTGATATAAGAAGTTGGTTACAAGTTAATCACCTGGTTGTTCCCTGCTCAAGCTGACACCACAGTCAACTATCACTGTGGTGATGCAAGACTTACTAGTTCTCAGGAAGGAAGAATTTGGGGGACTCGGGCATGAAGGCTAGATTCCGGCTACGGGAGCAGGTGTGGTCATAGCCCATTGAGTAGCACAAAATTCCCTGAGTTCCACAAGCCAGGCTTGGCCTAAAGCCATTTTTCAGGAAAGACACAGTCATGGGTTAAGGGAAAGCTGAGGTCAGCAGGGATGAGGAAAATGTCAGGAGTGTGTGACACCTGCAAGAAGAGTGACCGCCGTGACCGACCCAGAGAGCACCGGGAAAAGCTGTGGGAAGTCACCATGCAAGGCTCAGTCAAGTCAAACGTGCACCAGAGATTTGACCGAAGCTAAGCGTGTGTTCCAGAACATGCACAAGGGGGAACAATGTCTTGCAGACGATCATGGCAGGGAAAAGGGAGAGAGATTCTGTCTGCCTGACTCCCGCTCACTGTCTGTTGCCTGTTGAACACAGCTCTCACCACCAAAAGCCTCACACTACTGGTTCTGTTATAAGGCTGCTATGGAAGAGATCTGATAGCAAATCCCGCTCCTCCTAGTGTGTGCTTCATGCAAATGTGCAAGTAGCAGAAAAAGCCAGAAACCCTGGGCCGCAGCCAGTTAGAGCAGGCGTGCAGCCAATGAACACAGCACAGCCGGGGACTCTCTGCTCAAGAGACTGGCCAGTACCTGAAACGAAACGCTGCCCGGGTGGTCTAAGAAGCGAGCAGAGCTGAGCGCACGGCGAAGGGTCTAGTACACACCGCCTGACGCCCTTTCTCAGAGATCCAGTGCTGGTTCATCCCTCCGCAGGTGATTCCTCCAAAACAAATGAGTCCTCACCAATTCCAAAACACAGTGTCCATTCCTAAATGCAGTTTGCTTTCACAGATTCTATGTTTGTTTAGCACTTGAACTTGCATTATAATCATATTTTCTACAAGTTCTGGTGAGCCTCACCTTAGTCCTTCTTTTTTTTTTAATTGAATTTTTTTTTTTTTGAGACAGGGTCTCGCTTTGTAGTTCAGGCTGGCTCTGAGCTCACTATGTAGTCCAGGCAAGCCTCAAACTCAGCAATCCTCCTGCCTCTGCCTCCCAAGTGCTGGGATTATAGGCGTGAGCCACCATGCCCGGCACTGTGGCATGTGGTATGTGGCACTGATTGCTGGTCTCACGCCCAGCATTGTATGTGGTTACTGGGATCAAACTCAGGACCTTGCACTTGCGAGGCAGGTGCCGGAACCACTGAGCTAACCCTCCGGCCCACTTAATTGAATTCTTTATTGGTACATTTTACACAGAGCTTACAATCACACTCAACATTGGGGAACCTGTACCAGCATATGACATGAGTAAATTCTCATTTTTACCCGTATCCCAACCCACCCCACACCCCCACACCCACTATATACATGTGGTTTCTTTTTCTTTTCAGATCATATTTATTCTTTCCCCTACCACATTCCCTTTGAGTATTTCCTATTTCACAAAATCTATCACGCATTCTAGAACTCATTTACATCTACAGGACCTTGGTCCTTTTTTATTTCATTAAGCACACACATCTACAGGACCTTGGTCTTTTATCTCATTAAGCACACACCCTATACGCAGGGTGCGCCTTTGCTCTTCAGCGAGTCACTCATTCAGCCACACCGAGAATCATGTCAAGCTAATCACCTGGGTGTTTCTTACTCAAGCTGACACAACAGTTACTTATCACTATGGTGATGCATTCAAAGCAATGAACACCAATGCAGATATGAGCTCTTCTACACGCTAGGAGAACATGTATAACCTTTTTTGAGAATTGTAAGAATTGAATCCCACATCTTTGGAACTACCTTTCCATATGAGACGGATTTTCAGCTTATCAGTGGTACGAAGTTTGAAATCCCTTTTGCCTTGTATTCTTTCTGCCCAGGTCTGACTCAACACATTGAATGATGTCTTGAACATGAATACACTGTAAAGGTTTTTCTCTACTCTCTATTTGATTGTATTTGAATGTCCGTTGCTGTAGTTCAAACTCTTATAGGTCCATTGGTGCAAGATTCAGCCATCAACATGGTGTTGAGAGGCACAGGAACCTTTACGAGGTGGGGCTAATGGGAGGTCTTTAGGCCACTGGGAATCTGTTTTACTTACTGTCTTATCACTAAGATTGAGTACCTGAGACCACACATTAAAAGGAGGAAGGATTAGTGCCAGGCGTGCTGGCTCATGCCTGTAATCCCAGCACTCGGGAGGCAGAGACAGGAGGACTGCTGAGTTCAAGGCTTGCATGGGCTACATGGTGGGCTCAGAGCCAGCCTGAACTACAAAGCGAGACCCTGTCTCAAAAAAAAAAAGGAGGAAAGATTTATGTTGGCTCACATTTGTAGATATTTCAGTCAGTGGTCAGCTGGCTCCATGGCATGTTAGAGGGTCACGGCAGGTGGAAAGGAGTGCAGCAGCGAGGGAAAAGGATGTCCAGTGACACTTCGGTTCACAAGTTCAGTTTTTCTGTCATTCTGGCTGCATACCACACTGAATGAGAATCAGATCACATTCAAGGGTTAGGTTCGATATTGAGAGACTTGATTTGGTTCTCATCTAGTTCACTTTGCAGCCAGAATTGCGGAAGTAATTAAGTTGATCGACCAAGGTAACACAGTTATGCATACCTTTCTAGGTCACACTCACTGTGTGTCACACTCACTTCTGACCACCAGGCTTCACCTCCCAACATCACCCCAGCTAGAAACTCATCAGCAGACTAATCCAATAACATACACCCATGAAGTAGTCACTTTCCCAAAGCCTCTCCTGTGAGTGCATTAGTCTCTAGTATAACACCTACATAGAGTGGTTTCATGATTCTGGGAAAGACAGTCACATGGGTGATCCTTATCCTGTGTGGAGTTCACTAACAGAAGCAAAATGGTGCTGAATGCTTCTGTTTGCAGATTGAATGGTTTGTGAAGAGAAGAGTTCACGAACCGAAGGATGACTGTATATGTAAGTCCTAACACAGCATGTCCTTAGAGCAGCCAGTGGGAATTTTGCCTATTCCTTTCTCTGTGTCTGTCTCTGTCTCTGTCTCTATCTCTATATCTTTCTCCTCTATTTGTGTCTGTCTGTCTGTTTTTCCCTCTCCTCTCTCTATCTCTCTCTTTCTTTCTTTTCCCTGCTTGCTAGCCATAAATGGGCTTCCATCTTCAAACTGATGGAGCAAGCTGATTATAAATTGGGACTACCAAAACTGTGAGCCAAAATAAGCACATCCACTCTGTAAGTTTATCCTCTCAGGTATGTGTTAAACTGATAGGAATTTGGCTAGCATATCTAGGAATATTTTGTGATTTGGCTTACCTATGTTTCTAAGTACTAAAACATCATTGTTCATTCACTAAAGAGTTGTACATGTAATATAGTTGATGTCCCTGAAAATGGTTAAGTTTTTTTTAAAGCTAAAATATAGTTTCACATGGTAATAAGACAACTTCCATCATGAAAAGTTTTATGAAAAAAACGTTTTGCTTTGCCATATGGCTCCAGATATGATACATTACAGTCTAACTTTTTGCTTAACAGCAACTTATTGGCCATTCTGTCATTAATGTGAGAGAGGCCATTAAATCTGAAGTGACAGACTATTTATTAGCCCACAAAAGTGTTCACTGAATCTGAAGTGTGTGTGAGACGCCACAGATGTGGAACTTAGTGAATAAATGAGTTAAGGGGAAACATCTTTTGAGCTCTAATTTTTTAAGCTCTAAAGACTTCTTCCTCAGGAGATTATTGACTTATTAAAAATACAATGCTATTTTCTGACAATGGAAAAATGAAGCCGGAGAAAGGAAAGGAGAGGTACTTGGATTTATTAAGCACTGTTTTAAGAAGTCCAAGTTACACAGGGTCAAGTGTCATACATGAGTCTCTAGGGCACAGACAGTGTTTGGGTCTGTATGTGATCTGGCACTTATGCAGCAGTTTAATCTCCCTAAGTTGTATGTTAATTGTATTAAGAGGGTGAGCATTTGATCCAGCAAGAGGTTTAGAGCTCGTCCTTGTGAACTTGCTGGATCAGTCTGTGTCATTAGGTTAGAGTGGTCATGATTGAATCCTGAGTGTTTCCTGTGGAGAAAGGCACAGACCACACATATGCAGAGATATGCTCACATTCCCGTCAGGTAGGATACAGCCAAGGGGCCAGCCGTGTTACACATGTTTGCACTTCATCTCTCCCGACCTTGAGCCAAATACACTAAATTTTCTTGTGAAGTAATTGGCTTTGGGTATTTTGTTAAAGAACA
>PVIC010015101.1:0-35929 GCA_004025085.1 Thryonomys swinderianus
CTGTCTCTGCCTCCCAAGTGCTGGGATGACAGGGGTGAACCACCATGCCCGGCACTGGGGTATGTGGTATTAATGGCTGGTGGGCGCAAGTCACCATGCCCAGCATTGTATGTGGTTACCGGGAATTGAACTCAGGGTCTTGCCCCTGTGAGACAGGCACTGGAACCACTGAGCTAAATCTCCAGCCCTCTATTTTTTTTCTTTTTGACTGGTCTGAAATTATTGAAAACAAAATTAAACTTCACCCTAGCTATCAGGCAGAGAATAACTACTGTTGAGAAATGGTTGAAATAAATATCTTTCTCTTATGCAATATTCATGTGTGGAATATCTCACCTAAGAGATAAGGGTTGATTTTTATTGTCAGTTTTAATATCATTTGTATGTAATGTTTTAAGAATTCTGTTTATGAAAGTTCTTTGCTTCCACTTGGTAACACACATAATCTTCTGGGTGAGGATGCTTAAGCAAATAGGTTATTTTGTCATAAACATCTGCCTCATGGGAAGTCATTTCATGTGTAAGTGGATAAGTTTATGCATGGTTTCTTAATCCTGCCCCCCAAAAGGCTAAAGCAAAAATAAATAGATTTCTGTAAGAGTCCAGATAAATATTTTAGCTTTTGTAGGCTAGGCAATATTGATTGTGATTACTGCTACTATAGCTCAATCTCAACCACAATGTATTAACAAATAGGTATGGCTGTTTCTCTATAAAACATTACAAAAACAATGGACCACATTTGATGCTCTCTCTCTCTCTTTTTTTTTCCTTTTTCTTTTTTTTTAGACAGGATCCTGCCATGTAGTTCAGGATGGTTTTGAACTCCCTTCTCACTATGTTGCCCAGGCTGGCCTTGAACTCACAACCATCCTCCTGCCTCAACCTTCCCAGTACTTGGATTACAGGAATGTGCCACCTTACCTGATCATATCTGATTCCTGAACTAGAATGTACTTTACCAATCTTTGGCTCAAGCATTAACAGTTTCTAGATCTCCACAGAACCACTGGGTAAAAATCACAAAATCTCATATTCAGAAGAACCTTTATAGAGAGGCCACATCACCTATTTACCCACAATTGACCCTATATACTAAAGTTCACAAAGAGAGAAGAGGGGAAAAAACAGTTTAAAGGGGGTAAAATATTAACCAACTGTTCCACTTAGCTGAACCTGTGCCCTAATGTAAAAGACCAGAGGGAAGAGATGGGAAATCTCTATAATCTGTCCCTTAAACTTCCCGGTTATACCCTTCTGAATTTCTAATGAATTCTGGAGCTGTCCAAAGCTTTTATCTCATGAGCCCACTGTGCCAAAGAGTGATGTTCTACTTATAGTACTTAAAGATACTATATTACTTTCTTGCTGTGCTTTCCTGAACTAACTAAACTGTTGATCAAATTAAGAAATTACACTTATCTTGGCAGTGCACTGTGGCACATGCTTGTAATTCCAATACCTAGGAAGCTGAGGCAGTAGGATGGCTGCAAGTTGGAGACCATCTGTTCTATATAGTGAGTTTGAAGCCAGCCTGGATGAGACTCTATCTCAAAAAACAAGCAAATAAAAGTTGTCTCAAGACTAGAGGAAGAAAGAGAATCATCAAACCCACTGAGAAAGTTTGTTTCTTCCTGTAATAGTGTCTTCCATCTTAATTCTTTTTTTCTATTTGCTCTCTCCATTTTGACCATTCATTCCTTACCCTTTGCAAAGGTTTGTTTCCATTATTGCCTTCCATTCTCTATTTTTTAAATCCCTTTCTTTTTCTTTTCTTTTCTTTCACCTTCCCATTTAAACGTGTTCTTCCCATGTCCCACTATCTATCCTCCATTTTGCTCCTCTTTGACACTTTGACTTTCTCATACAAGAGAAACAGTGCAAAAATTCAAATACGTGTATCTCATTTATTACACTTAAGATTAATGGTCCTGAGGTATATCCATTTTTCTAAAAACTGACTCGTTTATCCTTTTATGGCAAAGTAACACGTCACTATATACAAAAGCCACATTTTTTACCCATTCATCTGTTGACAGACATATGGGTTGTTATAAATCTAGCTATTATAAATTGTGATGCTATATCCAACAGTATGCATGGATCACTGCGATATGATGCTTTGTACATTTTTGGGAAGACACCAAGAAGTGGAATACATGGGTAAGTAGAACCTGTAATTTTACTTTGGAGGGATCTCCATAGTGATTTTCATAATGGTTATACCAATTTACACTTCCACTAACAATGCAGAAGAGTTCCTCCCCAAGCCACGCAGCCCCACCAGCATGTTATTGGCTGATTTTCTGATAGAGTGAGATGGCATCTTAATGTTATTTTAATTTACTTTCTTTCTTTCTTTCTTTCTTTCTTTCTTTCTTTCTTTCTTTCTTTCTTTCTTTCTTTCTTTCTTTCTTTGTCTCTTTCTTTCTTTGCCTCTTTTTCTTTCTTTGTCTCTTTCTTTCTTTCTTTCTTTCTTTCTTTCTTTCTTTCTTTCTTTCTTTCTTTCTTTCTTTCTTTCTTTCTTTCTTTCTTTCTTCTTCCTACCCCTTCCCTACCATGACAACTCAGCCTTATGCTTGACAGACAGGAGCTGTGCCACTGAGCTACATTCTCAATCATAATTTACATTTTGTGAATGATAGTGATGTGGAACGGATCCAAGTATTATGACAGAATCTAGCCATACATGACAGCCTGGTTCACATGAGACCTTTCATTTGATACCTCACTCTGGAAACAGCAGTATCCCATACCCTTCTCCCTGCTTAACTACCTACAGATTCATAAGAGTATGTGGTAAAATTAAGAAAGCATGAAGAAAAAAAAAAAGAAATGATGAAAAATTAAACAATGTAAATGTGAAGAATTTGGTAAGATTGATGTAAAAGCTCCGCATGAGAAGTACAGGGAAATTAGTAGTGTTAGATAACAGTAACTGAGAAGCCCAACTAGTCAAAGAGTAAATAATAGGGAGTGGAGATTGACAGTCAGCTACACATCAGCTCTTACACACCCCAGGAACAGCCATTTTGAGAACATCCCACACGTCTGAACAGATACAAGCAGTATGGCAGGATCTAGCCATACATGATAGCCTGGTGCACACAAGACCTTTCACTCAATATCTCACGCTGGAAATAGCAGGATCCCCTACCTTTCCCCTGCTTGATCTCAGACCCTGATAGAGTAAAAAAATGAGCACTGCCTATTTCTGGAGTCATCACTGTAAGATCCCAGGCCTTAAAGGCTGCTTTACCTCTCTAACTCCTATGTGTATTTTTGGGGGGCAAGGGGGCGGGGGGATAGAGTCTCACTTTGAAGTTCAGGCCAGGCCTGAGCTCACTGTGTAGCCCAGGCAAGCCTGGAACTCAGCAATCCTCCTGCCTCTGCTTCCCCAGTGCTGGGATTACAGGCATGAACCACCATGCCTGGCCCTATGTGTACTTTTTGATTACAAGTATGTTCTTAAAGTGCAAATGAAAACAGCACTAAGTTTCAGTGTCATCCCAGAAAGAACAGCAGCTATTATGAAATCAACCAATAACAAATACACATGCTTTTCAAATAATTCAATGTTGACTTTTCTTAAAATGTGTTTTTTAAAAAGTCTGATGGGAGGAAAGGTGCTCATATTTTATTCTCATCTGATCACTGAAGAAATTGGAGCATAGTTTAGTCAGGACATTTGTTCAAGGTCTGAGGTTTAATTGTACAAACTGAACAACAATCTATCCATTCATTCCTTCAAAGTGAAGAGTCAGTCACTGAAGTGGTACTAATGACATAAGTCTACCTGAGTATTCAAACACACACTATGGTGAGCATAACTAGAATGGCATGGTTTTCGACCTATACTGAGAAGTCAAGGAAAATTTATTAAAAGTTTCCTAAATAAATGTGGTTAAAGGTGTGAAAGTATCCAGGTAAAGAAGTACGTGTATAGAAAACTGACACCTTGTAGGAAAGCAAGAAAATATATTCTGGACCTAAACATAAGTGATTCTGTTCTCCATTACAAACTGCTACAACAAATAACCCAGGAATTCCAACGAACCAAAAACCCACCAAGAAGCTCTTCACCTATTGCTGTAATTTTTAATGACATCCACTGATTATTTCAGTTATTTATTTAACATTTAATGAATTATCATACATTATATGAAAAACAAAAGAAATACCTTTTCCTTTGTATCTACTATTCACCCATCACTTTGCATACACTGTTTAATCTGATCCTAGCTACAGATTCCCAAGGTGGGAATAATTTACTTTACAAATGAGATTGATTATCATTAAGTAAATTACTAAAGATCACACAACTATGAAGTAACTGAAACAGAATTCTACCTGAGCCAAAACCTCATTCACTTACTGAAAAAAATATATTTATTGACTGCCTATTGTGTACATTCTGCTGTGAAAAAATGGGCCTGAAGATTCAGAATTTTTTTTTTTTTTTTTTTTGCTTTTGAGACAGGGTCTCATTTTGTAGTTCAGGCTGGCCCTGAGCTCACTATGGTGCCCAGGCAAGCCACCGCAAACTCAGCAATCCTCCTATCTCTGCCTCCCGAGTGCTGGGATTACAGGCATGAGCCACCACGTCTGGCATTAGATTCAGAATTTTTAAACAAAAAGTTTTCTTCCAAATCTAGTGGTTAGAGTGTGTACTAAGCATGCACAAGGTTTTAGGTTTGCTATCCAGTACTAAAAAATAAATAAAAATAAACTAGGAGTTTTCCTAAGAACTACATTGACGAAGAAAAGTCAAGAGCACTCACTCATTAGCCAGTAACTTGGCAACCACCATCACTCAGTTCAAGCGTATACCAAAATTTACAGCTTTCTTTGATCTATAAGTAAAACATAAGAAAACTGAAAATTGTCCTATGATCAGCAGGGAAGAAGTTCATTGCAAACTCAGGAGGGAACAGACTTCTGGGACTCAGCAGGGAAGGGGAGTGAGCATCTTCATTTTGTGTTGGCACACTTCAAAAAGACCATTTGAAAAGAACACAGGTGGCATTCATTCCAAAGGGTGCACAGCGTTTGTCCAGGAAAACATTAAAGAAAAAGAAAGAACATGTATATAGGGGGTGAGGGTTGTGGGGTGGGTAGGGATATGGGTAAAAATGAGAATTAACTTGTGTCATATACTGGTACAAATTGCCTAATGTTGAGTGTGATTGTGAGCTGTATATAAAATGACCATAAAAAAGCTCAATTAAAAAAAAAACAGAAAATAAGGAACATCTTGTCAAGACCTCACCTAGCTCTCTGTAGCTCCTGACATGAAACACACCTCTGTCATGGAAGGGCTAACTTTTTCTCACTGTAGAGGGTAATTTCAGTACCAAGGAAAACACAGGGCAAGGGTTCAAAGGCAAAGGAAAACAGTTATGTGGAATTAATGCTATAGATGTGGTGATGTTTGCTCTTCATTTGAGCTGCCTGGTCTCAGAACCCCTTCCTGTATTTAACAACTCTGTGTGGGGGAAAGTGAAGGGGTAAAAAAGAAAAAAAAATTCTCTTCTATCAGGATGAAAAAGGCTAGATACTTGCTTTCTCTAAATCCCTTACCATCTCCAGGGGACATTTCCACACCAGGTACTGAGAAGCGTCTGAAGCAAAGTGAAGGGATGAATGACTGCTCTTTACCTTCTGGGAGCAATTTGTTCCAGAAAAGCCACATTTGTGGGGAAAAATAGCAGGGATACAAATTGCAACTTCTAAGATACATTAGTTCTGGCTGCAATTTTCTCTTCAGATCAGTTCTACTGCGTGGTATTGGTTGTTCTTTACCTTTAAAATAAATTTCTGTTCTAACTAATCAACTATTTCATGCTGTCAGCCAGGATTAGTCTTTATTGCTTGCATATAGGAATTCTAAGTAATAGAGTGAATATTTGTTAGCTGCATTGCTCAGTACATCCTTAGTCTCTCATAATATCTTTATACTAACACCTTGAGGAACCTCTCTAACCCCAAATTAAACATAAAATAAGTTTCCTGGTAAGAAAAGGTACATCTGTCTTTTGCTTCCAAAGATATTGTTTTTTTAAAAAATCTTTATTGGTACATTATATATATACATCATGATCACACACAACACTGAGAATTTGTACCAGTACATGACATGACTTAATTCTCATTTTTTCCCATTCCCTATCCCATCATTTTACAAAAATATCCAAGGGATGAGGAGAAAGCTAGCCCCTCCCCTACTAACCTGACACATCCTACAACACTCCACCCCCATATACATAAACTTTGTTTCCTTTTTTTACCATCACATTTTTTTCTTTCCCCTTGTTACTCCTACACCCCACTTCCCTTTGAATATTTTCTATTTCACAATACCTATCATCTGTTCTAGAACTCATTTAAGCTGTTTTGAGGGAAATTCATAGCAGTGAATGCCAAAGATATTCTTTACAGTTCAAACACTAGGCTTATCAAACATCCCATCCTTGAAGACAGCAAATTGTCTGGGCAGGTACAACACATAAACCAAAGCTGAGCCTAACTATTCAATATGGGATTTTGCATTTTATTTGTCATTAGGAAAGAAAATTTGTGCAGCAGAGAACAATAGCAGCTTGGCTAGTGAAATATAAAGTATAAAACAGCAAATTACCTTGGCCTTCTCATCACCAGAGAATAACATGGTTCTGTATTTTTGATATAAGTTCCTACAGAATGTCTGGAAGTTTCCTACAGAAGTAAGGACTTAGAGAAATCTTAATCCATACTGTTTCTCTCTTCTGGCAAATGACTTTCTCATAAAAAGAAACTGACTTACATAAGACTCCACAGCTTTTAGAAAACAGACTGAAAATTTTCTCTCTCCTGCCAACATTTGCATATACTCTGTTTATACCCTACCTACCGTGCTTTCAACTTACAATATAAACTAGCAACAAACTGTACATTACATAATCTATTACGTTATTGTGTTATATAATATGTTATTATTACATAAAATTATGTTTTTTAAAAACTACAGTGAAGGTTCTCTAAGAACAAGGATTATATGTTTTGTTCTGGAGATTCAGAATTTTTAAACAAAAATTCATCTTTAGTGCACAGAATAGTGTTAGCACACAGTAGATTAAAATCTCTTAAATTAATGAAGTCATCACACCTTTATCATCGGTGAATAAGTACAAATTTGAGTCACTAAGGCCATTGATTGTAAAATGCGTGTGTTTTCATATGTAAATGCATGCTATCACAAAAATATTTAGTCTTTCATTATTTTTCAAAATTGATCCAAAGAGAATCTTTGAACACGTTTTGTGTGTCCATGGGCTTGTGATGGAAATTTCTCAATATTTTGGCATTATCCTTTGTCCACTTCAAGAAGTGGTTTCTTTCTATCCCTGAAATACTTTAAATCAATGATTCTCTTTGTCATTGTATATCATTACATTTTATTTTCAGAATAATGTTTTCAGGATTACTTGTATTGCTGAGCTTTCAAACACTCTGCTGTAATTAGTCTATAGAGTTTCTCTTCCAACTATTCTACCTCTAATCATCAGGAAGTTTTATATTCCATTTCCTTTATTCCTTGGATTATCTTCATATACTCCACTGTTAAATCCCCACCAAAAACGAATCGGAATTTTCAGACCTTCCTGTTCAAATGAGATAGAGAAGGATCTATTATTGTTTTTTGTTTTGATAGATTTAGATGAAGAACTGACCAATCCACCCTACCACAAACTAAAACCTATTTTCTTAGCCACTGAGTCTCTAAAAATATTTCCACATTTAAGACATGCCTCCCATATTGTATTCTATATTTGCAATCTCTGGGCCTGACAACTCTGCCACATACCTTGGGTAAGGAAATTGAAAACACTGCCCAAAAGCATTGATTTCATTTAAGCTAATATCTAATTGTTAGACAACCTAGTAGAATTCAATCCAATTAAGTTCAACTCACAGAGCATCTGCCTTGTGCCAAATATTGAACTCAGCATACTTTATAATTATCAAGGAAACAAAAACAGACTCTGCCTTCAAGGAGCTTATGATAGCCTACAAGTTTACATAAAGATACTTAGCAAAATGTGGTAAATTACAATGGAAATATAAACAAATGTTTCAAAGGGCAGTAGGGGAAAACTGAAAAATTTGAACTATTTCTCAAAGCTACAAACTCATCATAAAGCTGCAAAGTCATTAAAACTTTAGAGCTGGCCTTATAAAATTATGAGATTATTATTTAGCCCTGGTTGGTCTTCTGGAAGGGAAAGAATGCCCAGCCTAGGTCAAAATTAAATAAATTTTCAATATGAAGTCTCTGGATATTGGACTAAACCCTGCCAAAGGAATATAGCTAAAATATTGCTCCTGGAAGGAGTCGTTTGGTAAGGTTTCCAAATCCATTTAGTTCATTGAACAGAAGAAAAAAAAAAAACACTCTGAGAACCAATTCTCCTACATGTGTTTGTTTGCTTGTTTGGTTGGTTGTTTTTTTGATTTGATTTTTTGTTTTTTGAGACATGGTCTTCGTAGTTCAGGCTGGCCCTGAACTCACTATGTAGCTCAGGCTAGCCTCGAATTCATGGCAATCCTCCTGCCTCTACCTCCTCCTGAGTTGTGGCCCCTCTTCTCCAAGTGTTTGATCACGCTAAAAGTGTCTCCGTCTTCCCTTTCATGTAAATATTTATAGAAGAAAGGAAGGAAGAGTATAAAGACATTTGTAGAGATGTAAGAAAATCTACTTAGTGATCTATGTATCTCCAAAGACTAAATTAAAGAACTTCCTTCATTTTCTTTGGTGATACTTCAATTTTCTTCTATGGTATCCCAAGGAATTTTCTTTGGATCCACTTTCCTTTTTTTTTTTTTTTTTTTTTTTTTTTTTTTTTTTTTTTTTTTTTTTTTTTTTTTTTTTTTTTTTTTTTTTTTTTTTTTTTTTTTTTTTTTTTTTTTTTTTTTTTTTTTTTTTTTTTTTTTTTTTTTTTTTTTTTTTTTTTTTTTTTTTTTTTTTTTTTTTTTTTTTTTTTTGATACAGGGTCTCACTTTGGAGTTCAGGCTGGCCCTGAGCTCATTATGTACCCTAGGCAAGCCTCAATCTCAGCAATCCTCCTGGCTCTGCCTTCACACCCAGCACTGTGGAACGTGGTACCGATTGCTGGTGGGCATGAGTCACACACCCAGCATTGTTGTGTTTGGTTACCTGGGATGAACCAGGGACCTTGCCCTTGCTAGGCAGGTACTGGAACCACTGGGCTAAATCTCTGGCCCTTTCTCAAACATTTTTTGTACAATGACAGTCTTCTAGCCCCTCTGTATGGAAAAAAAAAAATGAGACCTAAAGAAGATAAATATCTCACTTAAGACTCAGGCAGTGTAAAAATAAGAACCGGTTTCCTACACCCAGTCCGTGCTCTCCCTGTTTCACTTCATTTCATACGTGAAGATCACAACATATGACTGCGTTTAATCCTGCTTCCTAATTCCTAGGATCTGTCTTCCATAGATTGGCTATATTTTCCCATTTCTGAAACAGCTTTGCCATACATACAAACTGTATGGGTCAAGTACTCCTTATCCAAAATGCTTGAGTCTAAATTTCAAGTTGTTTTCTGAAGATATCTTGGGGATAGGACACAAAAGTAAGTACAAAACTCACTTATGTTTTGTAAACTCACAGAGTCTAAAGATAATTTTACTTGATATTTTTAGTATGCCTGCATTTTTGATGTCACATAATGTCAGGCATGGAATTTTCCATTTATGCTATCATTTTATTATATGAAAAGTTTCAGATTTTGAAGTGTTTCAGTTGATATCATTGAAGTAGAAACATTCAACCTGTGCTACAACCACCTGTGAGAGGCCAAGTAAAATGTCAGCAAAACTGTCAGAAGCACTGGGAGCTGGCGTGATGGTGGCAGTGGCAAATCCGACTGTGCATTCTACTCGCTTTTGCAAGGACCATAACAAAAAGGTCAAAGAAGCAAGCCCTTGGATTTGGCTTGCCTTTTTCTGAGAATAAAAAGGCAGTAAGTCTGTTATTAAGTAGTACTTAGCTCTAGAGGAGAGGAAGATAGGTCATCCATTTGTCACTTTCTTCTCACAAAGTCCAGTATGGAGTACGGTAATCTCACAATAGAAAATATTCATCTTTATGGGTCAATTTCTTCCCAGAGTCTTTCATGCAAGTATAGTGCTTAATGAGGCTAAAATATGCTTGGCAGAATCTATTACCCAATAGATAGGGGCTCAACTTCAGAGATTTTATAGAATGGCAGGTTATATTCCTTCAATCAGAATTAGATGATTGATAAGAATTAATAACTCCTCTCTTGCAAAACATGTTCATAACCATCACATGGTCCAAAGCTAAATAGCTATGTTTTGGAAGTAGTGAACAAAATCTCTGCCCAAAACACTCCAAACTTCAACTGTATTGTGTCTCTATCCTTATTAAAAACTTCCAGTGAAGCTGACTTGCCCAAGGATGAATATAAAAAGTTTTAGCCCACAGTTTCAAGCTTTCTATGATATAACAAAAGATATAACAAAAGACAGGAGCTTTGTCCTTCTTAGTATTAGTTCTCTTCTATAGGAAAAATTGGTCTCCATACTACTTACTAATCACTGAATAGTCATGTAGTACATAGTCAATAAGTATTTTATGTAAATATATTGTGTAAATCACAGAAAGAGATAAGAATAGTACAGCAGTTAAAAAATAGGCTTTCTCTTCCTCTACAATATATATATTTTTTTCTGTGTTTGTTAAACTTCATTTTTTAAAAAACATAATACACTTCCAACCTAGTTTGACTGAGTTAAACTCCCTTCTGTGCCATTTTCTGGTCATAATACTGAACAAGTAATTTAGTAATTCACTTCGTTAAGCTTTATCTGTGAAAAGAAACCACTCTAGTAACCAGAACTGTGTTAAAGATTCAGTGAGACAGGTCTGAAGCATTTAGCACAGTAGGAGCATAAAAAAATTATTGCTATTATTAACACGGATACATGAATGTCAATCATCTCAAGTCTAGATACATCTTTCCTTTGCTGTGTATCAACAACTTGTTGCACAAAGTTAAAGGTTAAATTACTGCTGATAACTTAAGGTCCTCAACATTTTCTAGATGTCATGTTCTTTATTCACACGTGAGAAAAGCAGACTGTAAATTATAACTATTGTCTGTTTTATTGAAGTAAGACAAGAAGTTGAGCTCCTAACACTTACTACTTGTGAATATAAATGGAAATAAGAGTTTACATATAATAAATTTGAAATAATGTCCTTACAATGTCCTATTCCAATGTGACTAGTGACCTGATATAAGAAGAAATGTTAACACAGAGACACATTTAAAACGAAAACAATGTAAAACACACAAGAAAAACGTGTCATGTAACTGAAAACTTTTATAAGATATAGAACACCAGGAACTGACATCAAACACTACATTCTAAAAAAAGAAAGAAACAATACTTAACAAATTTTCAGTGCCATTTTTACATAAATAAAAAAGTAATTTTAAAATGTGCGTGGAACCACATACACACATACATACCTGCATGCACCCACACAACACACTCCAAATAGGCAAAGAAATCTTAAGTGAAATAATCAAAGCTACAAGGATCACATCACTTGACCTCAAAGTATTACTTAAAACTATAGTGATCAAAAGAGCATGAATATTAAAAAGAGATGTATACTCCAATAAACAGGAGTCCAGAAATAAACTCAGCCATTATGGTCACTTTATTTATTTTTTTATTTGGTGGTTTCAGGGATCAGACTCAGGCCCTTGTGTTTCCAAGGTAAGTGCAGTACCACTTGAGCTAAATCCCCAGCCCTGGTCACTTTATTTTTAACAGGGTTGGCAAGAACACACAATGGACAAGAGATAATCTCCTACAAATGGAATTAGGGAAACTGGGTATCCACAAGCAAAGTGATGAATTTAGACCCTATTTCATATAAAAACAAATTCAAAGTAATAAAAGACTTAAATATGAGCCCTGAAATTATAAAATTACTAAAAATATACAGGAGGAAAACTCTATGGCTTTGTCTGGGAAATAAATTTTTGAATATAACACCAAAAACATAAAAATCAAAAGCAAAAAACAACAAATTATATCAAGTTAAAAAGCTTATGCACTGAAAAGGAACATTCAATAAAGTGAAAAGACAACCAGTGAATGGAAAAAAAATATCTCCAAACCCTAAATTTCAAAAAGAATAAATATCCAAATACATAAGGAACTCAAACAATACAATAGTTAGAAAATATATAACCCAATTTAAAAATCAGCAAAGGACCTGAAGAGAAACTTCTCAAAAAAAGACATATAAATGATTGGCAGCATACGAACAAATGCTAAGCATCACAAATCATTAGGAAAATGCAAATTAAAAACATTATGAATTATTACTACCTCATATATATTAGACTATTGCCCAAAAGACCATATATAATAAATGCTATCTGGGATGCTGTTGTGGCCAATATCTAGATGTCCTCCCAAAGGCTCATGAACTCTTTTGGAAGTGGCCAAATATGGAATGTGTGATGCTGAGATTAAGGGTGTGTGGTTACTAAACCACTAGATGTAAGTAATTGGTTTGGTACTTCCCTCATCCTAAGCGTCTAGATGGGATAAAAAAGGGGGGGGCATAAAGATGCTGTTCAAGTCCTTTGTTGCTTGTATTACCTTGTGCACATCATATTTTTTCTCCTCTGCAATTCTGCTGGCCATCCATTTTGTGTTGTAACCAACTAATTATGGACTGAAACTTCCACGAACTATAATCCAAATAAACACCTTCCCCTCTAAATTTAGGTGTAAGGTATACTGTCTCAGCAACAAGAGAAGAGTAACTAACACAGATGCAGAGAAAGGAGAGTCCTTATACACTTATGGTGAGAAACAAAATTAGAATGGTTCTTTTAAATAACTACCATATGATCCAGCAATTTCAGTACTTAGTATATATACAAAGCAAATGAAATAAGTGTATTGAAGAGATACGTGCTCTTTCATGTCTATTATACCATTCACAATAGCCAAAACACATAATCTACACAAGTGTCTGTGTACGGGTGAATATACAAAAATTATATATAGATTTTCACAGTGAAACATTAGTCTGATTTTTAAAATAAGGAAACTGCCATTAACAACAACACAGATGATCCTGGAGGACACTATGGTAAATGAAATAAGACAGGCACAGAAAGACAAATATTACATGATCTTAATTCTAAGAAGAATCTTAAAAGGTTTAATTCATAAAACTAGAGAACAGAATGAAGGTTGCCAGGTATTGGTAGAGTGAGAGGGGACAAGACAGGTAGAATGGTGGTCAGTGGCTCCAAAATTTCAGTGAGATGGGAAGACTAAAGTACAATATGATTAGAGTTAATAATGACATTTGCATCTGGAAATAGCCAACAAAATGCAGTTTGTATTTTAACAACAAAAATATGTGAGGTAATTCATGTATCAATTAGCCCTATTTAGTCATTCTAATATGTGTATATATTTCAAAATCTTATGTTGTAAAAATAAATATATACTATTTAATTTTCCAACTAAAAGATAATTTAGAAAGGAAAGAATAAGATGAAGGAAAAGTCTCCCCCAAAACTGTCATAAAGGACGACACTTTGAGGACATTTTAATTTTGAACTCCTAGCCTCTAAAAATGCAAAACTAATTTTGAAGGTACCCTGATTGGGGAATTGTTTTATGACAGCCTGAGCCAAGTAATAAAATCAATGCCAACTCCTTGGGGCACCAATCTTCAGAGATTCAAAAGCTTCTATAGAATATGCCAATATATAGGGCTCACACATGAAACATACTCAGAATTAAGGCAAAAGGACAAATGCTCTGATTTTAAAATAAAAAGCAAGTGTATAGTAGACAGAATTAACAACTCTATGGAGTAAGATGAAATATCTGATCTCAGTACTGAATGAGAACTCCAGCCATAGTGGCTGTAACACTAGCACTCTAAACAGCCAAGGCAGGAGTATTGTGAATTCAAGCAAAAGTGGGCAACTTAGTGACTTAGCAAGACCCTCTTTCAATAATTAAAAAAACATAAAATAAAAATATAGAAAAGAGCGGGGGATATAACTCAGTAAGAAAGCCCTGGGTTCAGACTCCAGTACCAACCAACCAACAAATAAAATAGGCTTAGATATTGCAAAGACCTTGGCTTTGATCCTCAGAACCACACACACAAAAAAAAGAACTACTTGGCATTGATTAAAAGAGCCCTCTTTTAGAGGTGTTGAAGAGGGTCTAAAATGACTGAGAAGGCAGATATCTAAAAGAAATGGGACAAATGCCAAAGTTTTAAAATTTGAGAGTTGAGAATGGAATACGCCAAAAGAAACAAACTGTATAGCCTGCAGACCAAGTCTACTCACTTCATGTTATTGTAAATATCATAAAACATAGCTATGCTCATATATTTACAGTTGTTGGTGGCTGCTTTCATGCTACAATGGCAGAACTGAGTCGTGATGACAGATGTAAAGCCTACAATATTTGCAGTATCTGTCTCCTCGTTTCTAGAAAGTTTGCTGAAGTGAGTAGTAGAAAAATGCTCTAAATCATTGGTTCTCTGACTTTGGTGGGCACTAGAATAGGCTGTAGGCTCTGTCAAAACTCAGATTGCTGAGTTCCATTAAATTCTGAGATAAACTGAGGTAAAGGGCCTATTCATATAATTTTCATTATCAATGACCATAATTTTGAAAGACTTGCTTCATGTTGATGACCACATATAACATGTAAAAATAACTTAAAATAGAAATGAATATGAAAGTGAAGGTGTATTTTTAATTGAATTCCTTACTGGTACAATTTATATACATCTCAAAATCACACATAACATTGGGGAATTTGTACCAATATATGACACAATGAAGGTGTATTTTTAAAAATGATTTCCAAAAAGAACACAGTAGGAGGACTTACATCATCTAATCTCAAATTGACAATTACAAACAGTAATCAAGATAATGTGATACTATCATAATAACAGCCTATAGATCAGTTAAACAGAATGGAGTCCAGAATCCAATGATCACATATATAAACAAATGAATTTTCACAAGTACCAAAAAAAGTAACTCAATGAAGAAAGGATTATGTTTTTAAAAAATTGGCGCTGGAAAACTTGAATATCCATGAACAAAAAACAAAAGCAGACATTTATTTATTTATATATATTTTTTGAGACAGGGTCTTGCTTTGTAGTTCAGGCTATCCCTGACTCACTATGTAGCCCAGGCAAGCCTCAAACTCAGCAATCCTCCTGCCTCTGCCTCCCAAGTGCTGGGATTACAGGCATGAGCCACCATGCCTGGCATTGTGGTATGTGTTACTGATCCCTGGTGGGCATGAGTCACTATGCCCAGTATTGTTGTATATGGTGACCAAGATCAAACCAGGGACCTTGCACTTGCTAGGGAGGTGCTGGAACCACTGAGCTTAATCTCCACCCTCTCATAATCTTTTTCTTATACCATACACAAAAAGAATGCCAGCATTTTTTCATAGTTAATGCATAGGATAAACCCCAAAGCAGATTAAATCAGATGTTGATATATGGACTATACCTCATTGTTTTCACAAGAAGTAAAAGATAAGTTTGAAAAATACGATAATATGGTATTTTATAGCATATACCCATTCTGTGGATTAGCATGAGAACACTATTGAAACTCTGTCATGAAGAATGTTTAGCCCTGAAAATGAAAAAAATAGGATGTTAAACTCAAATTCATACTTGGTAAAGAAGAGGTATAGGCTGAGTGTCCTTTATCTAAAGTGCTTGAGATCAGAAGTATTCTAGATTTGGGAGTTGTTTCAATTTTGGAATATATGCATATATATAATGAGATATCTTGGTCATGAGACAGAAGTCTATGATTCATATATACTTAAACACATCAGCCTGAAGGTATTTTATACCATATTCTTACTGTGTTTCCATTTCAACCTGTCACAAAGTGAAGTATTGAATGTCCCACTTGTGCCAGCATGTCAGTGCTCAGAAAGTATTGGATTATGGAGCTTTTCAGATTTCAGATGTTTTTGATTAGAGATACTCAACCTCTGTTCAAAAGTCCTGAAAGAGAATATTCTATATTCCAGTACTGTTGAATAAACACCTTGTTCCATGTGATCCATTTTCCTTACTACCACATAGAATTTTGCCAACTACTAAGGGTTGTGCCACTCTCCACAGCAAGAAGTATTTGCAGATGCATTGCAATCTATTCTGGGATTCTCTCATACATAAGGAAATTCACCATCGTGCATTTGACAAAATATTGGTCAGCACATGGGAGTCTGTAAGAACTAGGCTCTTAGAACAGAAGCTAAAAGTAAAAGATAAACTAATTTTGAGGAATTGATCTGGTGATATTTAGATGTGAGTTTCATACATGTATTGAGATGGACCAAACAAATCCAAGGATCATATTGATGATTCATATCAAGTAACAACTAAATTCCACAAGTCAAAAGCTTGTTTCAAATATAAATTAACAGTTACTTTATTATGTACACTTCTTGAAATGCAAAAAGTAATCTCTGCTTTTGAAGAGGATACAAATATAGGTAGGAAAACAAGTATGACTATGACAAGGAAACACGAAGAAATGGGACCCAGGTCTGTCCATGATCAAGACTCCTGAACTGAACCATGAAGAATTACTATGAAGGTAGATGAGCTTCTGAGATGGAAATGATGGAACTGTGTGCTGGGAAGTACACACTAAACAGAGGTAAAACAAAACAAAGATTTATAAAATTAAAAAGAAAAAGGAAAACAAGGTACAGGATGAAGGCAGTACTAATGTATAAGTGAAACATCCAATGTCAAAGAGTGTGATGAGAGATCAGATTGTAGCAGATCAGGATATTCTTTTGTACAGGCTGAAGAAACCACAGTTCTACACTCTTAGGCATCTTTAAATCATCTTAATAGAGTGGTGTATCAAACATATATTTTTAATTGGATTCTTTTTTGAGACATTTTATAAACAGCTCACAATCACACTCAACACTGGGGAATTTGTACCAGTATATGACACGAGTTAATTGTCATTTTTACTCATATCCCTACCCACCCCCAACCTCCACCCCCTATCTACATGTTATTTCTTTTACTTTCCAAATCATATTTAATTCTTTCCCCTCATTATTTTCCCCAACCGCATTCCCTTTGAATATTTCTTATTTTACAAAATCTATCATACATTCTAGAACTCATTTACATCTACAGGTTCTCATACTAGAGAAAAGATACAATATTTACGTATCTGTGACCTATTTATTTCACTTAATAGTGTGTCCTCAAGGTCAAATATGTATTTGAAAAAGAACCTGGTGAAGGCAAAATGATGGGTTGAATATGGCAAGAATGGAGGCAGGGAGCTACGTGTGGGGTGTACACCTATCATCTCACCTACATGGAAGGCTCAGGCAGGAGAACAGCTGGAGTCCATGAGTTCAAGACCAGGCTGAGCACCATAGTGAAATTTCATTTCAAAAGCAAGAAGAACAGAGGCAGAAAAGTAGTTAGGATTCTATAAGAGGCAAACCTCAAATATGACAATGGTATTCCAAGGGACATGGAGATGCTTAAATTTGAAATATGTTTTGAAATATTTGGAAAATTCAATTAGCAACATTTATTAATTGAGCTTAAAGAACAAGGGGAAAGGAAAGTTGTTATGATTTCCAGAGTCTTGGGTTGAAGAAACTACATCAATGGAGGTATCAGTACCAAGATTTAAAACATAAGTCTGGCATGGTGGCTCAGGCCTGTAATCCCAGCATTTGGGAGGTAGAGGCAGGAGGATTTGCCATGAGTTCAAGGCTAATCTGGGCTACATAGTTTAGGGCCAGCCTGAACTACAAAGTGAGACACTGCTCAAAAAACTAAAATAAATAAATACAACATAAGAAGAAAGTGGAAGAATGATGATAAGCTTGATAATGAACAGAGTGAGTTTACAACATTAATAATATTTATGAGATGTCTAAGTATACACTCAGAACTAAGACATGTTCCAGGGATCTCTGAAATCTCTGCTGCAGCTTTGCTTCACTCACACAGTTTCATGCATAGTACTCTAAGGAACTGCCTGCTAGGACCCCAACCCTGCCAATATTACCCAGCCTCCCAGGCCTTCTTTCAGAATCTACGTGGAAGCCTCTCTGACCCCATAACTCTCATGTCCCATATACTTAGAAAACTAGTGGGTCTGAAAGAGTAGTGGGGCCCAGTTGGACTATGCATGCAGTGCCTAGATGGTGGTGGCAGAACAAGATGAATTCTAGGGGAAAAACATCCTTGGCGACCCAATGAAAGGGTGGCCTGGTGATCCCTTCTCAAAGTAAAGTTATTCAAGTGAGTTTATACTTTTACACCTCTGAGTCTCTTGAGATCCCTCAAGATATCTTTCTGTTTTCCTGTGCAAAGTATTTGGTTTCTTTTTAACAACACTAATATCTTCAGCATCTGTACCCTCTTTGACTACAACTTTAAATATGCTTACTTTCTAGTCAAATTGCATTTCAAATCTCAAACGCTTCTTCTTTGCTTTTTGTTCATAATTCTTTTCATAAATTTGCCTAAAAGCATCAAGAAACATCAGTGCCACAACTTGAATGGTATGCTGCCTTAAAACCTCCTCCATCAGATTTATTAGCCTCTCATCTTTAAAATCAAGTCACTCATATTCTCAATGCATGGACAAAAATGTAAACAGATTATTTGATAGAATGTTTTTTAAAAAATGGGTTCTAGAACAATTACCAGTAGAGCTCTCATTGCCATCTGAAACCTCATGAAAATTCTTATCATCCTTCTGATCTCCTAAGCTTCCATGGGAATCACCCATTACTGCACCCAGAATATCTCTAATTTGTAACCTTCACCCTTTTAAACTCTTCACGGAAACCAATTAAACAGGTTTCTGAATCACAGTCAGGAATAGTCAGTCATAGCAACAACCCCATTTCTTGGTACCAATTTTCTGTTAGCTTTCCATTGCTGTGACAAAATACCTAAAAGAAACAACTTAAAGGAGAAAATGTTTACTTTCATAAATTTTAGAGGTCAACTGGAGATGTCAGTGTACAGTACGATGTACATAGGTTATCTGCAAATATTGTGCCATTTTATATAGGGGATTTGAGCATTAGCAGGTTTTGATATGTAAGGGAAGTCCTAAAAGTAATCCTCCATGAATACCCAGGAACCATGTCAGTACCTTGAGGTCTTATTCTCTGTTCCTTTCTGCCCATTTTCTTTTCTCCATTTTTGTGCATGTGTTTTATTTCTTTCTTTTTCTGGTCTATCTCCTGAACCCTATAACTTTAAATACTGTATTCCAACATAACCATTATTGTTCAAATGTTAAAGGATAGTAATGCTGACCCACATCACCCTGTCATAATAGCACTGGTATTTTAACAGAGGTTTCAATGTACTTTGGGGGAGTTCACAACTACTGTATGCCTAAAAGTTGCCAAGAGATGTTGTTAAAATTCAGATTCCTGAGCCCAAGGTTAGAGATTGCAATTGTGTAAACTATGGGTGAGGTCTCAGAGTCTGACGTTCTAAAAAATATTTGAAGCACAAAGAAATAATAGTTTAAAGAAATTATCTGTATAATACAGATTTCAAGCAAAATAGAGAAACAAAAAAAAAATAGAGAGAGCAAAAATGGAAATTTTTTTCTTTTTCAAATTTTTATTAATACATCACTATAGGATGTAATGGCCACATTCATCGTGGTGAATTGATACCTGTACAGAAAAGTTTTTTTTTTTTTTTTTTTTTTTTTTTTTTTTCTTTTGGACTTCAGGTATAGTTTTGAGACACTTCAGGAGCCATTAAGGTGGATAGTAATTGCGATCAGTTTTAGCATCACATTTTCTAGTTAACAAATAGGCTCATATTTTTAATATGGTATTTCCTCGCGACCCCACATTTTATATGCAAGGAAGCTGTACTATATACAGATAACTCAGCAATGCAGGAATGTAGTTCAAGTCCTAAATTTCCCATTGCTTCTTCTGCTGTTCTTTAGGTAGGTCCAACCCAGGGCTTATCTTAGACAAGAGGCTCTAGAGAATACTTCGCTGTACTTTCTGCCATTAGCCAACTGAAACAAAAGAGCTCATTGGCCTAGCAATTTGCCTAAGCTACCTTGCAGAACTGTTCTATTCCGGGTACTAGAACGAATTATGTACTTAAGGAATAGATTAGAAACTATCAGAGGAAAGCACAGTTAATTGTACTACAATCTCATTCTGTGGAATTAAGAATATTTAGTAACATTTTGTGGTGTTTTGAAATCATCACATCCAGATTAAAATTAAAAAGTAATATAGTTAAAGCAAAAGCAAGCTCATTAAAATCTAATCATGTCCTTGTCCTATATGTATTAAAATTGGAAGCTGTGAGTGATGCCTTTAATTATAGTCCTGATGTTTTAGCTGCTGAGCAGTTTATTTAAAGTGGCAGAATCATTTTCTTAGTACATAATTACTCCTACTGAATTTATTATGTAAACAAATGAGACTAATAATTTGGAGACAGAAGCAAAATTGATAGCACTCATCAGATAATAATCTTAATATATTTCAGATTGCTGATTCAAATCTAATTTAGTTTGAGAAGTAACTAATTAGAGAAAACATTTACAAGCTCACTTCAGCAGAATCTGCTATTAAAATAATTAATGAAAAATAGGAGAAAAACACTGAAAGTCAATATTAATATGGTTTTTATATTTTTTTCAACCTGCATTGTGATTTGCTGTTTATAAGAACAATGGAACAATGAATATTAAGAGAAAACCAAATTCTCATTAATTAAAGCAAAAAAATTGATAGTTAACTCACAAGGTTTTAGGCAATTTTACAAGTAGTGACACCTTATCTAGAGGCATTAAAGAAAAGAAGGCAAGAAAATACACTATATATACATATACATATATATATATATTTGATATATGATGTATACATATATATCTATATATAGTTAGCTATGTTACATACAAGATTTCATTTGTAAATTTGTCATGAGATAGGTTCCAATGATGGCAAACTTTTATAGCTTTCAATAACAACAATTGTCTCAGGCACATGTGCCACAGATTCACCAACACTGACATGAGCACATTTATGGCTTCAAAATAAAGTATTAGGGTTTTTATATAATATGTTCCTTTTGTGTCTATGAATTCCTCTAGAATCATGTTTTATACAAGCTTAAAAACATGGCCCCTGATTAGTAGACAGTCCAAGAAGAAGCTTTAAAGATATAGTCCAAATATCATATATAATCCCACCTTATAAAAGTGTTTACATGTTTGAAATGTTGACACATACACTTAAGATGGGAAAATAATGGTTTTTCAGCTATATGAGAGGATGATGACTGTCTCTCTGAATTAACCAAAATGCTGGTAAGATACTTGATGTAAGATACAGTATCCTACTTCAATCCAGTAATGAGCACTTTCATGCTGTCTTCAACAGATATCTACAGAGGGTTTAATCTTTGGTAATCTGGGGAAAAAATGTTTCCCTTTTCAAAGCAGGAGAGTGCATGCTGAAAGTCCCTCCAAACTTAATAATACTAAGGATGGTAGCGGTGGAAAATTACTACTTGGACCAGAAAACAGCATAAAAAAAAGCACACAAAAAAAACAGCATAGCCGGGCGTGGTGGCTCACGCTTGTAATCCCAGCACTCGGGAGGCAGAGACAGGAGGATTGCTGAGTTCGAGACTTGCCTGGGCTACATAGTGAGCTCAGGGCCAGCCTGAACTGCAAAGCAAGACACTGTCTCAAAAAAAAAAAAAAAAAAAAAAAAAAAAAAAAAAAAAAAAAACAGCATAAAGAGAGTTGCCACAGTTAAAATAACTGCAATAATATTTATAATGATTATAAATTAATGGATCAATTATAATAAGTGCTACAGTAGAGAGGCTAAAACTTCACAAGAAAAGATTACTAAGAAAAAGTACATACATATATATATATATATAAAGTGCATACATATATACATATAAAGTATATATATATATATATATATATATATATATATATATATATATTTGTACATATATGCAGCTTTCTGGGATTATAAATTATGCTGGCTTGACCAAGGACAGTTTTTTTCTTATTTATTCAGGAACACTGCATTTATGGCAAAACTGAAAGGGTATATTTTTAACTCAGTTAAATGAGGTAGAAGCACCAAATCTTGCCTTAACTACCTCTAACCACCTTAATGTGAAATCCTTTTCTTCTCCCTTTCCATATGGATAACATCTGAGATGAAAAATTTTGTTTTGCATGTATTTTAAATACATCCAAGTTGTTACAAATTCTGTGTTTAATAGATATGGGGAAGGGGCCGGAGGGTTAGCTCAGTGGTTCCGGCGCCTGCCTCGCAAGCATAAGGACCTGAGTTCGATCCCCGGTTACCACATATAGTGCTGGGCGTGGTGGCTCATGCCTGTAATCCCAGCACTCGGGAGGCAGAGACGGGAGGATTGCTGAGTTCGCGGCGGCTTGCCTGGGCACCATAGTGAGCTCAGGGCCAGCCTGAACTACAAAGCAAAGACCCTGTCTCCAAAAAGCAAAAAAAAAAAAAAAATAGATATGGGGAATTTATAACACTGGCACCAAATCATTCAGATGATTTGGACACTATATATCACAAGATATCTAGATTTTTAAGAAATATATTATCAGAACTCGAAAATGAACATTTCCCAATTGGAGACTGAGCTTGTGTTTGGAGAACTAATCTTACATTTTTTTTTTCCAAAATGATCCCATTCATATGAATTTCTATACTAATGGGAAGAGCTGAACTGAAAAAAATAACTAAATAACACAGATCAGAGATACAACCAATACAATGGTTTATTATTATGTGCTTTTTAAACCTACCAAAAGTAAATGCATGCTACTAAAATAATAATATGATAAGGATAAAAACAATACTAATTTAATATGTGGACACTTCATCCAAAAAAGTCCTCAGGATTAAAAAAAGGAACTGGAGTGCTGGGTGTGGTGGCTCACGCCTGTAATCCCAGCACTCAGGAGGCAGAGACAGGAGGATTGCTGAGTTCCAGGCTTGCCTGGGCTACATAGTGAGCTGAGGGTCAGCCTGAACTACAAAGCGAGACCTTGTCTAAAAAAAAAAAAAAAAGATGGCAACTCCTTTTTTTTCTTTCTGCAGTTTCCTGTTGTGTGGAGCGTTATTTTCCATTCTTTTACTTTCAGTCTATGGTTTTCATTCTGAATTAGATGTAGTTCCCACAGGCAGAGATTGTAGAATCTTGCTTTTTGATCCATTCTGCCAATCTGTTTTTTTAATTGGCATATTCAGGCCATTAACATTAATGGTTATGACCGATATGGCCTGATTTATACCTATCATGGTATTATCCTATTCTTGGCTCTTTTATTATTTGCTTTTCCCCTATCCACTCAGTTTCATGTCTTGCTCAATAAATTCACTCTGCTAAGTCTCAGGAGTTTTTGACATTCATTGTTTTTCTCCAAGATATTCTTCACAATGTTTTGGTATACAGGTTTTGTAACTGAGAAGTTCTTCAAGTGTTCTTTGTCATGAAGGTATCTTATATCTCCATTGATTTTTTATTGAATTCTTCATTAGTATGTTTCATATACAGCTCAAAATCACACACAACATTGGGGAATTTGTACCAATACATAATAATTTAATTCTCATTTTTACCCATATCCCTGCCCACCTGCAAACCCCACCCCTTATATATATATGCTATTTCTTTTTCTTTCATATTTATTCTTTTTCTTTTCATATTTATTTTATTTCTTTTTCTTTCTTTCATATTTATTCTTTCTCTTCATTATGTTCCCCCACCACATTCCCTTTGAATATTTCCTATTTCACAAAATCTACAATATATTTTGGAACTCATTTACATCTATAGGTTCTCATACCAGAAAAAAATATGGTATTTACATATCTGTGATCTATTTATTTCACTTATCAGTGTGTCCTCAAGGTGTGTATCCATTTGCACATAAATGAATGAAACTTGTCATTCTTTATGGCAGAGTTATACTCCATTTTATTTAAAAAAATCTTTATCCAGTCTCCAGTTGATGTGCATTTGGGTTGTTTCCAAGACTGGGCTATGACAAATTGGGCTGCTATGAACATGGGTGTACATATGTCTTTACAGTATGAATCTTTTAATTCCTTTGGGTATGTTCCTAGCAGGGTAATTGCAGGGTAAAAATGGGACCTCTAATCCTAGTTTTTTGAGAAATCTCCACACTGATCTCCACAATGGGTGTACAAGTCTACAAGCCCACCAACATTGGAGAAGGGTTCCTTTCTCCCCACAGCCTTACCAGCATTTATTGCTAGTTGATTTTGCAATAGCAGCCATTCTTTGTGGAGTGAGATGAAATCTGAGTGTTGTTTTCATCTGCATTTCTCAAATGATCAGCGATGTTAAACATTTCTTCCTTTGCTTCTTGGCTGCTTTGATTTGTGCCTCTGAGAAGTGCCTGTTCATTTCAGATGTCCATTTTTGAAGTGGACCTTTAAACTTAGGGGGACTGATTTGTTTAAATTCTTTATATATGCTAGATAGCCCTTTGTCTGACAAACACCTAGTAAAGATTTTTTCCCATGTTGTTGGTTGTCTTTTACCAATGCCAGTGGTTTCTTTTGCTGTGCAGAAGTTTTTAATAGAAAGAGATCCCATTTCTTGATTTTTCTGCTATTTCACATGCTATAGAGGTTTTGTTCATAAAGTCTCTGCTTAAGACAGTGTCTCCAAGAGTTTTACCTAACCTGTTTTACAGCAGGTTTACCATTTCTCTTTCAATGTGTAAGTCTCTAGTCTATTGTGATTTTAGTTTAGCACATGGTGAAAGAGATAAGTCTAGCTTTAGTTTTTGACAGTTTAAAGCCCAGTTTCTTTTCCAGAACCATTTGTTAAAGAGGCTGTCTTTATGCCACTGAGGATGTCTGGCTCCTTTTTCAAAGATAAGGTGGCTTAGTGTATCTGGAGTTCTTTCTGGATCTTGTAATCTATTGCACTGGTCCTCAGGTCTGTTACTTTGCCAATACCATGCAGGTTTTTTTTAAACACAAATGGCTTTATAATACAGTTTTAAATAGGGAATTTAATACCCCTTGCCATGTCCTAGTTGTTTAGAATTGCTTTTGTTCTGTTAGGTCTGTTGTAGTTCCAGATGAATTTTTGTATTATTTTCTCTAGCTCTCTGAAGTATGGTGTTGGGATTTCAACTGGAATTGTATTAAATCCGTAGAGCAGTTGTGGGAGTATAGCCATTTTTTTGTTTGTTTGTTTTGAGACACGATCTCGCTTTGTAGTTCAGCAATCCTCCTATCTCTGCATCCCGAGTGCTGCGATAAAAGGCGTGAGCCACCATGCCCAGCGGAGTATAGCCATTTTGATGATGTTAGTTCTCCCTACCAAGGACAAATACACTGGAGTCGAGTCGTCAAAACATCACTTGGACTTTCGTTTTTGGACTCTGACTGGCAGGCTCACCAAAGGGTAGGAGCATGCACCCCGAAAACAACCCATTCATAATCATCCTGCAGCTACCGTGAATATGAAGGCCCAACCTCTAAAAATATAACACACATGGGGCACCTCACATTGCCAAGATACCCAACCTGACACTATCTCTCCAGGAAATGCTAACGTCGAGTCTACGAGGAAATGGACACAACTAACAAGGCTCCCTCATGGAAGCACTACAAACACTCTCTCTTACCTATCCGAAAGCAAACGGCAACCTTAACAACAGACAATCTCTACCGTATTCTGAACGACAGATATTCGCGACCGCAATCTTAACAACAGATATTCTCATACTGATAACCAAGAATAAATGAAATGACAGTACTCTACACCACCCTCACGATGCTAGGCCTCACCTGCCACTTCAACCTACAGATGGCTCCCCAGGATCCAGGCCCTTCTTCAGGAACAATAGCGCAATCCTGAATTCAAAAGTTTAACCAAATCATTCAAGTCCTATTTGAATCCCAATAGGCAGGTATTTACACAGCCCTACCATCCTTGAAACCACTGAGGCACTAGCACTGCAAAACTGAAAAGACGATCCCCAGGTGTCCAGATTACATCAACAAGCCCATTTCCTTTCCTCACCTTACCCCAAACCACACAGCCAACAATGAATATTGACTGAATCTACAAGTTATTCTTCAACATGTCCCTCATGTTTCTGCTTCTACTAAACCTGACATCCCCCAAGGGCACCTTCAGGTACCTGGGATATAACACAAAGGACATTTCAAAACCTCTTGATCAAGAAAGAGAATCGTGGCTATTTTCATATCTTTTGCAGGGAAATACAGAAGTGTATCACTCCCACGGGCTCAAAACTCCTGGGCCTAAGCCCACAATCTCCCTGACACATGAAGCCCTATATTACGACATATGCACAACGCACTAATGCTAACAACAATCCTGACAGTACTCTTCAACCTCACCATATTTTGGGAAGCGCAATCCACAAAGGCAAGAGCGTGCACCCCGAAAACCACCCATTCATAATAATCCTGCGGCTAACCCGAACACAAAGGCCCAACCTCTAAAAATATAACACACATGGGGCACCTCACAACGCCAAGATACCCAACCTGACGCTATCTCTCCAGCAAATGTTAACCTAGAATCTACCAGGAAATGGACACAACGAACCAAGCTCCCTCATGGAAGCACTACAAACACTCTCTCTTACCTATCCGAAAGCGAATGGCAACCTTAACATCAGACATTCTCTACCGTATTCTGTACAACAGACATTCGCTACCGCAATCTTAACAACAGACATTCTCATACCGATAAGCAAGAATAAATGACAGTCTTCTGCAAACGCCTCACGATGCTAGGCCTCACGTGCCACAGGAACCTGCAGTTGGCTCCCCACAATCCAGGCGCTTATTCAGGAAGAATAGCTCAATCCTGAATTCAAATGTTCACCAAATCATTCAAGTCCTATTTGAATCCGAATAGGCAGGTATTTACACTGCCCTAGCATCCTTGAAAGCACTGAGGAACTAGCAATATAAAACTGAAAAGACGATCCCCAGCTGTCCAGATTTCATCAACAAGCACATTCCCTTTCTTCACCTTACCCCAAACCACACAGCCAACAATGAATATTGACTGAATCTACAAGTTATTCTTCAACATGTCCCTCTTGTTTCTGCTTCTACTAAACCTGACATCCCCCAAGGGCACCTTCAGGTACCTGGGATATAACACAAAGGACATTTCAAAACCTCTTGATCAAGAAAGAGAATCGTGGCTATTTTCATATCTTTTGCAGGGAAATACAGAAGTGTATCACTCCCACCGGCTCAAAACTCCCAGTCCTGGGCCTAAGCCCACAATCTGCACGACACATGAAGCCCTATATTACGACATATGCACAACGCACTAATGCTAACAACAATCCTGACAGTACTCTTCATCCTCACCATATTTTGGGAAGCGCAATCCACAGGAATAGTCAAAATGACAGTATCATTCTCGCGAATCCTAACCCTAACCCTAGCCACCAGGCTGAATTTAGCAAATGCCTCCATTCCTGAGGGAGAGGCATGATCCCAGTAGCTCTCAACTTACTCAGAGCTCTACGCCTCACCATTCCTTGGCAAACTGAAGCTGAACACACAAGAAAATCCACAGAGACACGACTCTGCATCTGAATGCAATCCCTACCCTGTCGCTCAGACCTACACTATGAACACCTCTCTACCTCCATGACACACTCTCTAGATTCTTCATGTAAACCATGCCCCTGACTACAGGATTCCATGACAAATACACCGGAGTCATCAAAACATAACTTGGACTTTCCTTTTTGGACTCTGACTGGCAGGCTCAACAAAGGCAAGAGCGTGCACCGCGAAAATCACCCATTCATAATAATCCTGCGGCTACCCCGAACACGAAGGCCCAACCTCTAAAAATATAACACACATGGGGCACCTCACAACGCCAAGATACCCAACCTGACGCTATCTCTCCAGCAAATGCTAACCTAGAATCTACCAGGAAATGGACACAACGTACCAAGCTCCCTCATGGAAGCACTACAAACACTCTCTCTTACCTATCCGAAAGCGAATGGCAACTTAACATCAGACATTCTGTACCGTATTCTGAACAACAGACATTCGCTACCGCAATCTTAACAACAGACATTCTCATACTGATAAGCAAGAATAAATGACAGTCTTCTGCAAACGCCTCACGATGCTAGGCCTCACGTGCCACAGGAACCTGCAGATGGCTCCCCACGATCCAGGCGCTTATTCAGGAAGAATAGCTCAATCCTGAATTCCAATGTTCAGGCAAATCATTCAAGTCCAATTTGAATCCCAATAAGCACGTATTTACACAGCCCTAGCATACTTGAAACCACTGAGGCACTAGCACTGTAAAACTGAAAAGACGATCCCCAGGTGTCCAGATTACATCAACAAGCCCATTTCTTTCCTCACCTTACCCCAAACCACACAGCCAACAATGAATATTGACTGAATCTACAAGTTATTCTTCAACGTGTCCCTCTTGTTTCTGCTTCTACTAAACCTGACATCCCCCAGGGGCACCTTCAGGTACCTGGGACCTAACACAAAGGACATTTCAAAACCTCTTGATCAAGAAAGAGAATTGTAGCTTTTTACATATCTTTTTCAGGGAAATACAGAAGTGTATCACTCCCACTGACTCAAAACTCCCAGTCCTGGGCCAAAGCCCACAATCTCCCTGACACATGAAGCCCTATATTAGGGCATATGCACAACGCACTAATGCTAACACCAATCGTGACAGTACCCTTCATCCTCACTATATTTTGGGAAGCGCAATCCACAGGAATATTCAAAATGACAGTATCCTTCTTGCGAATCCAAACACTAACCCTAGCCACCATGCTGAATTTAGCAAATGCCTCCATTCCTGAGGGAGAGGCACGACCCCACAAGCTCTCAACTTACTCGGAGCTCTACGCCTCACCATTCCTTGGCAAACTGAAGCTGAACACGCAAGAAAATCCACAGAGACAAGACTCTGCATCTGGATGCAATCCCTACCCTGACGCTCAGAACTACACTATGAACACCTCTCTACCTCCATGACACACTCTATATTCGTCCTCCAAACCACGCCCGTGACTACAGAATTCCATGACAAATACACTAGAGTCATCAAAACATCACTTGGACTTTCGTTTTTGGCTCTGCCTGGCAGGCTCACCAAAGGGCAAGAGCGTGCACCCCGAAAACCACCCATTCATAATACTCCTGAGGCTACCCCGAATACGAAGGCCCAACCTCTAAAAATATAACACACATGGGGCTCCTCACAACGCCAAGATACCCAAACTGACGCTATCTCTCCAGAAAATGGTAACCTTGAATCGACCAGGAAATGGACACAACGAACCAAGCTCCCTCATGGAAGCACTACAAACACTCTCTCTTACCGATCCAAAAGCGAACGGCAACCTTAACAACAGACATTCTCTACCGTATTCTGAACAACAGACATTCGCTACCGCAATCTTAACAACAGACATTCTCATACCGATAAGAAAGAATAAATACAATGACAGTATTCTGCACCGCCCTCACGATACTAGCCCTCACCTGCCACTTCAACCGGCAGATGACTCCCCATGATTCAGGCGCTTGTTCAGGAACAATAGCTCAATCCTGAATTCAAATGTTCAACCAAAACATGCAAGTCCGATTTGAATCCCAATAGGCAGGTATATACACAGCCCTAGCATCCTTGAAACGACTGAGGCACTAGCACTGTAAAACTGAAAAGACGATCCCCATGTGTCCAGATTACATCAACAAGCCCATTCCCTTTCCTCACCTTACCCCAAACCACAAAGCAAACAATGAATATTGACTGAATCTACAAGTTATTCTTCAACATGTCCCTCTTGTTTCTGCTTCTACTAAACCTGACATCCCCCAGGGGCACGTTCAGATACCTGGGACATAACACAAAGGACATTTCAAAACTTCTTGATGAAGAAAGTGAATCGTGGCTATTTTCATATCTTTGTGAGGGAAATACAGAAATGTATCACTCCCACCGGCTCAAAACTCCCAGTCCTGGGCCTAAGCACACAATCTCCCTGACACATAAAGCCCTATATTAGGGCATATGCACAACGCACTAATGCTAACACCAATCGTGACAGTACCCTTCATCGTCACTATATTTTGGGAAGCCCAATAAACAGGAATAGTCAAAAGGACAGTATCATTATCACGAATCCTAACCCTAAGCCTAGCCACAATGCTGAATTCAGCAAATGCCTCCATTCTGGAGGGAGAGGTACAACCCCACTAGCTCGCAACATAATCCGAGCTGTACTCCTCATCATTCCTTGGCAAACTGATGCTGAATATGCAAGAAAATCCACAGTGACACCATTCTCGATCTCAATCTGAACCCTACCCCACGTTGCAACCTTACGCGCTCAAACCCACTCCACCTCGATCACACACTCTGCATATTCTTCCTCCGAACCATGCCACTGACAAGACAATTGCATGACAAATGCACAGGAATCGCCAAAACAACACTTGGACTTGTGGTTTTCTGAATTCTGACTGGCAGCCTAACCCAAGGGCAAGAGCCTGCAGGGACCCAAGGCCTAACACACAGGACATTTCAAAACCTGTTGACCAGGAAAGAGCATCGTGGCTATTACCACATATTTTGCAGTGAAATACAGAAGTGTGTCACTTCCACAGACTCACAACTCCCAGTCCTTGTCCTGAGCCCACAATCTCCCTGACGCATGAAGCCCTATGTCAGAGTATATGCACAACACACTAATGCTAACTCCGATCCTGACAGTACCCTTCATCCTCACTATAGTTTGGGAAGCCCAATCCACAGGAAGAGTCAAAATGACAGTACCACTCTCACGAATCCTAACCCTAACCCTAGCCGCAATGCTGAATTCAGCAAATGCCTCCATTCTGGAGGGAGAGGTACAACCCCACTAGCTCGCAACATAATCCGAGCTGTACTCCTCATCATTCCTTGGCAAACTGATGCAGAATATGCAAGAAAATCCACAGTGACACCATTCTCAATCTCAATCTGAACCCTACACCACCTTGCAACCTTACGCTCTCAAACCCACTCCACCTCCATCACACACTCTGCATATTCTACCTCCGAACCGTGCCACTGAGAAGACAACTGCATGACAAATGCACAGGAATCGCCAAAACAACACTTGGACTTGTGGTTTTCTGAATTCTGACTGGTAGCCTAACCGAAAGGCAAGAACCTGCAGGGACCTGAGGCCTAACACAGAGGACATTTCAAAACCTGTTGACCAGGAAAGAGAATCCTGCCTATTACCACACATTTGGCAGTGAAATACAGAAGTGTGTCACTCCCACAGACTCACAACTCCCAGTCCTTGGCCTGAGCCCTCAATCTCCCTGACGCATGAAGCCCTATGTTAGGGTGTATGCACAACGCACTAATGATAACTCCTGACCTGACAATACCCTTCATCCTCACTATAGTTTGGGAAGCCCAAACCACAGGAATAGTCAAAATGACAGTACCACTCTCACGAATCCTAACCCTAACCCTATCCACAATGCTGAATTCAGCAAATGCCTCCATTCTAGAGGGAGAGGTACAACCGCAATAGCTGGGAGCATAATCCGAGCTATACTCCTCACCATTCCTTGGCAAACTGATGCTGAATACGCAAGAAAATCCACAGTGACACCATTCTCGATCTCAATCTGAAACCTACCCCGCCTTGCAACCTTACGCTCTCAACCCCACTCTACCTCCATCATACACTCTGTATATTCTTCCTCCGAAGCGTGCCACTGACAAGACAACTGCATGACAAATGCACACGAATCGCCAAAACAATACTTGGACTTGTGGTTTTCTGAAATCTGACTGGCAGCCTAAGCCAAGGGCAAGAGCCTGCAGGGACCTGAGGACTAAGACACAGGACATTTCAAAACCTGTTGACCAGGAAAGAATCGTGGCTATTACCACACATTTGGCAGTGAAATACAGAAGTGTGTCACTCCCACAGACTCACAACTCCCAGTCCTTGGCCTAAGCCCACAATCTCCCTGACGCATGAAGCCCTATGTCAGGGTATATGCACAACGCACTAATGCTAACTCTGATCCTGGCACTACCCTTCATCCTCACTATAGTTTGGGAAGCCCAATCCACAGGAATTGTCAAAATGACAGTACCACTCTCACGAATCCTAACCCTAACCCTAGCCACAATGCTGAATTCCGCAAATGCCTCCATTCTGGCGGGAGAGGTACAAGCGCACGAGCTCGCAGCATAATCCGACCTATACTCCTCACCATTCCTTGGCAAACTGATGCTGAATACGCAAGAAAATCCACAGTGACACCATTCTCGATCTCAATCTGAACCCTACGCTGCCTTGCTACCTTACGCTCTCAACTCCACTCTACCTCCAGCATACACTCTGCATATTCTTCCTCCGAACCGTGCCACTGACAAGAAACTGCATGACAAATGCACAGGAATCGCCAAAACAACACTTGGACTTGTGGTTTTCTGAATTCTGACTGGTAGCCTAACCCAAGGGCAAGAGCCTGCAGGGACCTGAGGCCTAACACACAGGACATTTCAAAACCTGTTGACCAGGAAAGAGAATCCTGGCTGTTACCACACATTTGGCAGTGAAATACAGAAGTGTGTCACTCCCACAGACTCACAACTCCCAGTCCTTGGCCTGAGCCCACAATCTCCCTGACGCATGAAGCCCTATGTCAGGTTATATGCACAAGGCACTAATGATAACTCCGATCCTGAGATTACCCTTCATCCTCACTATAGTTTGGGAAGCCCAATCCACAGGAATAGTCAAAATGACAGTACCACTCTCACGAATCCTAACCCTAACCCTAGCTACAATGCTGAATTCAGCATATGCCTCCATTCTGGAGGGAGAGGTGCAAGCGCTCGAGCTCGCAGCATAATCCGACCTATACTCCTCACCATTCCTTGGCAAACTGATGGTGAATACGCAAGAAAATCCACAGTGACACCATTCTCGATCTCAATCTGAACCCTACCCCGCGTTGCAACCTTACGTTCTCAACCCTACTCTACCTCAATCATACACTGTGCATATTCTTTCTCTGAACCGTTCCACTGACAAGACAACTGCAAGACAAATGCACAGAAATCGACAAAACAACTCTTGGACTTGTGGTTTTCTGAATTTTCACTGGCAGACTAACCAAAGGGCAAGAGCATGCAGGGACCTGAGGCCTAACACACAGGACATTTCAAAACCTGTTGACCAGGAAAGAGAATCCTGGCTATTACCACACATTTAGCAGTGAAATACAGAAGTGTGTCACTCCCACTGACTCACAACTCCCAGTCCTTGACCTGAGCCCACAATCTCCCTGACGCATGAAGCCCTATGTCAGGGTATATGCACAACGCACTAATACTAACTCCGATCCTGACAGGACACTTCATCCTCACTATACTTTGGGAAGCCCAATCCATAGGAATAGTCAAAATGACAGTACCACTCTCACGAATCCTAACCCTAACCCTAGCCACAATGCTGAATTCAGCAAATGCCGCCATTCTGGAGGGAGAGATAAAACCGCAATAGCTGGGAGCATAATCCGAGCTGTACTCCTCACCATTCCTTGGCAAACTGATGCTGAATATGCAAGAAAATCCACAGTGACACCATTCTCGATCTCAATCTGTACCATACCCCGCGATGCAACCTTACGCTCTCAAACCTAGTCTACCTCCATCATGCACTCTGCATATTCTTCCTCCGAACCGTGCCACTGACAAGACAACTGCATGACAAATGCACAGGAATCGCCAAAACAAAACTGGGACGTGTGGATTTCTGAATTCTGATTGGCAGCCTAACCCAAGGGCAAGAGCCTGCAGGGACCTGAGGCCTAACACACAGGACATTTCAAAACCTATTGACCAGGAAAGAGAATCGTGGCTATTACCACACATTAGGCAGTGAAATAAAGAAGTGTGTCACTCCCACAGACTAACAACTCCCAGTCCTTGGCCTGAGCCCACAATCTCCCTGACGCATGAAGCCCTATGTCAGTGTATATGCACAACACACTAATGCTAACTCCGATCCTGACAATACCCTTCATCCTCACTATAGTTTGGGAAGCCCAATCAACAGGAATATTCAAACATACAGTACCACTCTCACGAATCCTAACCCTAACCCTAGCCACAATGCTGAATTCCGCAAATGCCTCCATTCTGGCGGGAGATGTATAAGCACACGAGCTCGCAGCATAATCTGAGCTATACTCCTCACCATTCCTTGGCAAACTGATGCTGAATACGCAAGAAAATCCACAGTGACACCATTCTCGATCTCAATCTGAAACCTACCCCGCCTTGCAACTTAGGCTCTCAACCCTACTCTACCTCCATCATACACTCTGCATATTCTTCCTCCACACCGTGCCACTAAGAAGATAACTGCATGACAAATTCACAGGAATCGCCAAAACAACTCTTGGACTTGTGGTTTTCTGAATTCTGAATGGCACCTTACCCAAGGGCAAGATCCTGCAAGGACATGAGGCCTAACACAAAGGACATTTCAAAAACTTTTGACCAGGAAAGAGAATCATGGCTTTTACCACACATTTGGCAGTGAAGTACAGAAGTGTGTCACTCCCACAGACTCACAACTCCCAGTCCTTGGCCTGAGCCCACAATCTCCCTGACACATGAAACCTAATCTCAGGGTATACGCACAACACACTAATGCTAACTCTGATCCTGATAGTACCCTTCATCCTCACTATAGTTTGGGAAGTCCAATCCACAGGAATAGTCAAAATGACAGTACCACTCTCACGAATCCTAAACCTAACCCTAGCCACAAAGCTGAATTCCGCAAATGCCTCCATTCTGGAGAGAGAGGTAAAACCCCACTAGCTAGCAGCATAATCCGAGCTATACTCCTCGCCATTCCTTGGCAAACAGATGCTGAATACGCAAGAAAATCCACAGTGACACCATTCTCGATCTCAATCAGAACCCTACCCCTCCTTGCTACCTTACGCTCTCAACCCCACTCTACCTCCACCATACACTCTGCATATTCTTCCTCTGAACCGTGCCACTGACAAGGCAACTGCATGACAAATGCACAGGAATCGCCAAAACAACGCTTGGACTTGTGGTTTTCTGAATTTTGACTGGCAGCCTACCCAAGGGCAAGAGCCTCCAGGGACCTGAGGCCTAACACACAGGACATTTCAAAACCTGTTGAGCAGGAAAGAGAATCGTGGCTATTACCACACATATGGCAGTGAAATACAGAAGTGTGTCACTCCCACAGACTCAGAACTCCCAGTCCTTGGCCTGAGCCCACAATCTCCCTGACGCATGAAGCACTATGTCAGGGTATATGCACAACGCACTAATGCTAACTCCGATCCTGACAGTACCCTTCATCCTCACTATAGTTTGGGAAGCCCAATCCACAGGAATAGTCAAAATGACAGTACCACTCTCACGAATCCTAACCCTAACCGTAGCCACAAAGCTGAATTCCGCAATGCCTCCATTCTGGCGGGAGAGGTACAAGCACACAAGCTCGCATCATAATCCGAGCTATACTCCTCACCATTCCTTGGCAAACTGATGCTGAATACGCAAGAAAATCCACAGTGACACCATTCTCGATCTCAATCTGAAACCTACCCCGCC
>PVIC010015102.1:0-35663 GCA_004025085.1 Thryonomys swinderianus
CCCTATAAGTTCATTTACATCTCCCAAAAGGTCTGAGTGAAGGCAGATGTGGGAACCAATGGAATGGCTGTGAACGAGGCTGAGTGCGGACTGAAGCAGAGTCCTGGAGGCCTCTGGAGACCTCTGAATTCCAGCTTCATCCACCTGGTGGGTGAGGAAGGCGCTAGGTCTTAGCCTTCCTCGGGCCTCAAATCCCAAGGACACCAGCTCAGTGAGGATGGTCAAGCTTTGCAGATCCGGATGAGCCGCGTGAGCCCCAGGTAGAGGAGCCTATGACTTTAGTCAGGTCTCTGAAGCAGCCTCTCCACCCACCAGGGCCAGAGCCAGCCAATCCAAAACAGGTTTTCTCTTTGCCTCTTACCAGGTTGACGAAGCAGAAGGTTTTCACTTCAGATATTCATTTATAGAGCGCTAGACAACACCTGCTTTGTGCTAGGCTAGTGCTCTGGGGGTGGTTTTGTTTCAGGCTCAGTATTCCCGTCATCTTAAGGTAGCCTTCTACACTGTGCCACTTGTTAGGGATCACACCTTCAGCAGAAGCAGTTACTCAGTTCTGTGCTGTCTAAAGACGACCTTAGCCTTATCCACCCCTTGTCTTTGCTACTGTGCTACAGCGGCCAGTCTGTCTTCCCCATGTCCTCATGTCCTTTTTAGGGAACTGCTGCTACTTTCCAGGGGCTGTGCTCCCCCCACCCCACCCCGAGAGTGAGTGAAGGAATCCAAGGTGCCGTACAACACTAGAAACCTCACTGGTCGCTTGGGGAGATGCAGACGACCAGATATCCAGTCGTCATACTGAAAAACAGTAACAAAGAGGACATCACACTTTTATCCTTCTTTTCCTAAATGAACTGTACTGTAATCAAATCAAATCCCAAATGAAAGTTTGTCCCTCTAGCAGCTTATTCATAAAGAAAGATGAAATTAAAAGATAGCCATTTTTGCAAATGCTAATGAATGAATGAATAGACCTGGACAAGATCACCAATGGCTGTCAATATCATAAAAAGTTCCAGCAAGGTATTTGTGACACTGCCCGTAAAATCTTGCCCCCAAAATGAACTTGAATCTAATTAAAGTCTGTATAGGCTAAAGGAAATGCAAGGGGCAGAGGAACGTGTTAAATCTGACCACCCAGGCCATGGAAAACTGTGAGACCTATTTTTCCAATATATTGCTTGGGGAAATAAGGAGTGGGGAAGGAATTCTGTGGATTAATTGAGCCTCGAGGGTCATGTTAACCAATGTGAATGAGTGGACCTTGTTTGGTCCAGACTGAAGAAACCGCTAAAAGATTACAGCACAAACAGGGAAAGGAGAACAGTGTTTGGTTATTGAATGGTATTTAAAAAAAAAACTACAGTCGACGTGGGGCTGATGGCAGACCTGTGGTTGTCTTTCAGCAAGAATCCTTCTTAGAACTATACATTGAACATGTACAGGTGAAGCCAGTGATACCTGGGACTCATTTCAAAATAATCGTGAGGGGGCTGGGGATTCAGTTCAAGTGGCACCACGCCAACCTTGGATGTACAAGGGTCTAAGTTCGATCCCCAGTACTGCAAAAAAAAAAAATAATAATAATAATAGAATAATCATGAGGGTCAGGGAATGGGCAGGGATATGGAGAAAAGTCTGTCAAGAGCTGATAACTGTTAAATTTGGGTGATAGGGAACTGGAAACCCATTACACAGTTCCTTACAATTGTATATATCTGAAATTTTCCTTCCTAAAAGTGAAATTAAAACTATTTTTCATCACTTTTCCCACTCTTTCCATGTGTTTTACGTTTGCCATGATATATTACTGCCTAGTTCATGTTTTATTATTTATAAGTATAGGTTTATCCATTTTTATTTGTTCTTTGCTATTTAGGGGAACCAAGAACTTTAGAATTTTTTGTGTTATAACCCTACCCAGGTAGATCATAAGATCGGTGAACATTAAGGATCTTCCTTCTGAGCTCTTCCTCAGTCCTCGTTCCTGCTGTTGCATATCAAATACGGGCTTGGGAGCACAGCTTGTTAAGACACCTTTCTGGAAGGGGACACAGCCCACCCAGCCTCGCATCCTGGGACCTCAGTCCTGGCTTCACCATCTCTTGAGCTTAGATGATGCACGGGACCAATCTTAGTGGGACAGTGTTGCTAACTTGGGACCTTAGAAGAGAAACTGGTTAAATGAGAACCGTGCAATGGATGGAATGGATTCTTTTATAACATTGACCGTATGGTTAACACACAATCCCTGGTCCTATAGAGGAGCGTTCTGCGTTTAATGTTTTAGACGTTCCTCCCTGAGGTCACTGAGGTGAGCTGAAACTTTTAGTAAGGTTCAGATTTTCCCTACTGTTGCCCTGACTCTATGCTTTTTAAATTTTTTTTTACTCCAACCCCTACAAATCTCTGATGTAAAAATGATCAGTGGTTTTTTTGTATTGAGTCCTTTCTGATTTTTAGAGAAGACCCCCCCCCCCGCCCTTTTCTCCAGTGGCTTCAAACTCCAGACATCGTTAGCCCTTCTTTACACAGAGCTTGGTACATTGTCATTTTGTCCCCTGGAGCTTGACAGCCTGCAGTGGTGTGCCTGTGTAAACTACCCACTAGTCCATCACCCCCTCTGAACCGCCCCCTCCGAGCTGAGGGTAGGAGGGTTTTTTCCTCCGTGGATTTCTGAGAGGAGCGGCAGCTTGTGGTACAGTGCACCTTACCGAAGGCTTGTACCTTTGGGTCACACTGAGACTTGTTCACAGCCATCTAAACCAGCTCCATCTCTGTGTGCTCTCTGCTGCCGTGTGCCTTCTCCCAGCAGACTTCTGGGTGGTACCATCGGGTTGGTTGAAAAAGTATATTGTTACTTGGGTCAAATTTCAGGGCACAGTTTTATATTCAGCCCTTAGGGGTTTTGGAATGTGCCCAGGTTCAACATCCTGTGCAGGGTTAATTTATGAAAGCATCATTCTTAGGATAATGAAAGGCAGCACTGATGTACTTAGCATGTGTCCTCGTCTTAAGTGCCTTACATGCACTGTGTCACTGGGGTCTCTTATTGTTCCCATTTTACAGGTGGGGAAGCTGAGGGCAGAATGGATAAGTGTGACAGTCTGGCTCCAGTTTGCCCTCTTTAACTGCTCTGCTGCCTCTCATTGAAGACTCAGTTTAGAGACACAGAGAAAAACCTAGAAGAATGAAGAGATAGACTACAAGTTAATGCTGGCTTTGGGGCCACAGAGGCTTGGTAGAATGTGATGTAGATAAGAAATCAGAAAACTGAGGATCTAAATTGTCACTCCCACTATCCCCATGTGACACAGAAAAGTCACTTTGAGTTGACTTCTGACCTGAGTGTGGCAGCAGGTGTCTGAAATCCCAGTAGCTCAGAAGGTTGGGGCAGGAGCATTGCAACTGCAAAGCCAATCTGAGCAATTTAGCAAGACCTCGTCTTCTCAAAATAAAAATATTTGTAGGGGCTGGAGATTTAACTCAGTGGTTCTGGCGCCTGCCTAGCAAGCACAGGGTTCCTGGTTGATCACCGGTAACCACATACAACAATATCGGGCATGGTGACTCATGCCCACAGCAATCAGTACCACATACCACAATACCAGGTGTGGTGGCTCATGCCTGTAATCCCAGCACTCAGGAGGCAGAGACAGGAGGATTGCTGAGCTTGAGGCTTGCCTGGGCTACGTAGTAAGCTTGGGGCCAGCCTCAACTACAAAGTGAGACCCTGTCTCAAAAAAAAAAAAAATTGTAAAGGGCTGGGGGTGTAGCTTAATGCAAAGATCCTGGGCTCATTCCCCAGGAAGGCCAAAAAGAGAGGGAAAGGAGGGAGGGGGAGACAGGGAATGAGAAGGAAAGAAGAAGAGAAAGCAAAAGGAAAAGAGAGAGGAAGGGAAAGGAAAATATTTTTTCACTCTGGTTCTGTCTCCTTGTCTCTTCAAAAGAAAGAAAAATCAGGCCTATTATTACCCCTTTACTAGGTTATCAGAAGAATTTATTCAGCACTACTGTGCAGAAAAGTGGGGAAAAGTTCTAAGCATCCCCAATTTTAGATGTGCTTAGGAGAACTTCAGATTGGCATCTGAAGGTAATAAATTCCTATTTTTGTTTTCAGGGCGCTATTTTTGTATGTGTCTTATGGAAGCCACACTTGGAAATGCTGACACTGGGCTTTAGGACAGCTGAGCCCCGCTAGACACCAAGGAACCCATGACTCCCGTGGCACCTTTCAACATGACAGACCCACAGTGAGTACCGTGGGGCCGGCTGTCCGCGTCAGGGGTGCCGTCCTCCATCACCCACGAGACAGGATCTATGCAGGCAACCACTCTGTGCAGTTCCTTTAGCAAGAGGCCACAAAAATGAGGACAGCCTTTCAAAAACAAGACTCAAAACATTAGCAAGTACCTGGGATGAATGAAGCGAACAGGAATCACAAGGGAATTTAAAAATCATGACAGAACTTCTAAAAGCAGCTTCTCTGAAACCAGGGGCAGAGCTCTTCAGGGAGACGTGCTTTCCACTCCCCACACCTGAGACACCCTGTCCACCAAGCACTTCATCTCCCAGGGGCTGGCTTGGTGTAACCAGGTGATGAGTTGTTTTGCGTTTTGTGGCCCTTTGGCAAAAGTACGTCTAAGAAACACTGTCCTGGCCTATCTGGCCCTGGGCCCCTGGGCCTGATACTCAGCCCATGCATTATGAAGCCATTATCTAGGACCAGTGCAGTGCCTGGGGGACAACTAACCTCAGCAAGTGACAACAGTAAATGTCATTCACAAATTCTGGACTCTCCGGATAGCTTTGCTGATCTCCCTGTGGCGGGGTTGGGCTCGCTGTCAGCCGATTGAGGCGAGCTCCTCCTTAGCCACACTGAAGCCCTCTGACTTGACGTTGAGGGTGCAAGAGCACCAGCAGAATTCACACTGCCTGTCCACACCCTGCAGGTGTCCTATCACCAGTATCCCCTTGGCCAACATGAGTCACATGACTGGAAGCAGACTCAAGAGGTGGGAAACAGCTGTTGGTTCTGATGGGGGGAGTGGCAGAGTCCTGTGGGAAAGGCCTAGTCCAAAGAGAGGCAAAGAATGGAACCATTAATACAGTTCTCTTCACTATTCCTGTCCTGACTCGAAATGATACTTAGGCCATGAACTGTGTAACTTTCATTCCCTCCAAAGAACACCTCATCTCTCTGCAGAGATAACTATGTGACTGAAAACAGAGCTATGAAACCATGGCCATTGACGGGAAGTGACAAGGAGGCTGGAATCTTAGGAAGACAGAAGTAATTCTTTCTCCGCTTCTCAGAACCATACTTTGTTAAGCTCAGAAACTTGCTCCACACTCTCCGCTGACCAGAGGGTTCTGTTTATTCACTTCAGAAATCCCTAGTTTCTTCAAACGGTCCGCGAGAAAAGAGAACACATTCAACCCAACATTTACTATTTGGGAAACATCCGGAGGAGCTGGGTTTCCCCCTGAAAACACCCACACTTTTCTATCACTTGATGAAAAACAGGAGCTGCACATCCTCTGTTCTGTCTGAGGATCTTGAGTCATTTTGTAAATGTCATGGAATGATGAGCGCTAGCATCTGTGTTTGACAAGTAGCAAGAAGCAAAGGTTCGACTAAGGCCTCCTAAAGAAACCCAGGAATTTCTCGGTGAATACAGGTAGTCTAGAACCCCCCTGTGGCACTGAAATAAAAACTCCATTTTTCCCTCCATTGTCTGTATGATCCAAAAGGAAGCGAAGTAACTAAGTTCGGTTTGGAATGTCCTTGAGAGCTGTTGTCCCATGTTACTGGTTACGTTTCAGTAGTCGTTAGAAAAGTTTGGGCTCTAGAGGGCACCATCCATGTGGGAGGTTTGTTACTCCGGAGCTGCTCTGACCTGCTCCGACCTGCTCCACACTTCTGTCCATCTCAGGCCCCAGGATGAGAAGGAACGTCTCCCAGGCACCCTCTCTTTGCTTTCATGAGTTTCACCTAGGGAAACTCAAGCCCAGGAGGAGCCCACAGAAGGTAACTTCAGGGCTGACAGCAGAAGCAGTGAACTGTCTTCAGCAGATGACACTGCTGCCTCCATAATAGAATGACCTCTCATCACTCAGGACACTGACTTCCAATGTGCGCTCATATATTTAAATTTTACTCATACTCATTCATACTATTTTCCTTTCTGACCTTCAGTGTTTGGCCGGAACAAGACCCAGCCCCTGAGATTCTACTGGAGGAGATGGAGTGGAGGACTGTGGGAGGACCAAAGATGGCGCCCCAGGGAGGGGAAGCAGAGTTACTCAGCCTGTGCTCTTTTGGTGTTATGGCAGGACAGTGCACATTGTTAAATACACTGCAGGGAGTGTGATGCCCCCACCCTAGTGTCAGTACTCTAGGGCCATCTCAATCTGAGTCTCATCTGCATTCTCAGCAGTGACGACCAGCATTGCCCTCACAACTGCCAAACATTCCTGGTGGTCAGAAGGTGGCACTGAGCACTGTGGGTCATTCACAATGCTCAGAATGACATAGGACACCTGGGATGTCTCAGACATCTGATAGGCGAGCCCCACTTCTTACTCCAACCTTAAGAACGTAGGACCAGTTCTGACAGGAAGGGAACAGCAGCTCCAGCTGTCCCTGGGCCTCCTGTCCTCCGCACCAAAGGCTCCCAGGGTCCCTCCAGGGCTCCAGGTAGACTCCCAGTATACCCAGTGGTGAACAAAGACACCTGTCCCTCTCATGGTACAGATGACAGACACACTTCAAGGGACCATGAAATGATTTAGAAAGGATCTACTCAAGTATAAAGTCAAAGGACAATGACCCAGAGTCCTAAAAATCCAGGCCAAGGCCTGGCCATCGTCACCTATGTCTCTGCCTCCCCTAACAGGGTCCTGGTCCAAAATTCTTACGTTCAGACCTGGGTAATTCCTCTTCCTTTTCTTCCCCAACCTGTGAAGAAAGCACCGGTTCAGGGTGTTAGTCCAGTTCTGGGAACACCAGTGGGGCCCATGGGCCACAGCTGAGTGCTTCCGTGGCAGAGCACATTCTGGAACTTGCATCTCCTCCTCTTTCTGAGGAACGAAAGCAGATCGTGGTCTGAGGCCCACCCTTTCTGTTGTCCCTCCAGGCCCGCCGTTGTAGGAGGAATTTCCGAAGTCGAGATCATCTCCCAACAAGTAGAAGAAGAAACCAAGAGCCTCGCTCCCGTGCAGCTGGTGAACTTTGCCTATCGAGACTTGCCCCTGGCTGCCGTCGACCTGTCCACAGCGGGCTCGCAGCTCCTGTCAAATCTGGACGAGGAATACCAAAGAGAAGGGTAGGTGCCAGGCTACAAGCCGTGGAGAAGCCCGGGTCTCTCCGGGGCCCTCTTGTGGGATATCATAGAGACTAGAAATGCTGGCCACATCAGCCCACTCAAAAACAGGCTTTGGTCACAGACTATGCCTGTCACTGCCACAGTCTTTAGTCTCAGGTGACAATTGCTTGGAACTCAGAGAAGCATAAAATTTGTTTCAGGCTGGAGTGTTCTCGGGGGGCCCTGCACCTCCCTGTCAGGACACCTGGGAGCCAAGGCCAACGAGGATGGGGAGATTCAGAGACTAGAGAGGGGCAGGCCCAAGCCTGAGGGTCACACAGCGGCCCAGACTTCTGACTCCCACCAGAGCTTTCCCAGCCCCCATCCTGTGGCTTTAGACTCATCATTGCAGCACTGGCCAGGGCCTAGGGAGCCAGCCAAGCCTGTTCTCCCAGGTGTCTATGAGCATTTTGGAACATGCTGTCTGCTTTAGTTGTAAAAACGAAGGGTCGCTGGCTATTTTAGCCGGAAATGAGAAGCCTTAGCTAAAGTTAAAATTACAGAACTTGGATTGCCTGTGCTTAGTCCCCTTGGCCCTCTTCCTGTCTGAGACAGATGGCCCCACACGTTTGTTCATACAATCAATGCCCCCCTGGTGGCCGGCTCTGTAGGTCCCAATCCTCAGGTACAGTCAGTGAGACACAGAACAGCCAGGGGGCGCTGTCACACCTGCCCGATGACAAAGCCAATTTAACCCATCCCTGCTAGCTTTCAACGCTGGGGTTAGGATAGGGTTAAGGGTAAGGCTAGGATGAGGAGTGAGGGCAGGGGTGCAGTAAGGACTAGGAGTATGGGGAGGGGAGAGGAGGGTTACAGTTAGAGGTAGGGAGTAGGGGAGAGTTGGGGCGGAGTGAGGCTTAGGTTTCAGCCTCATGTATGTGGGCCAGGTGTCAGGACCCTTGCTTTGCCCCACTTCATGAGCTCTGTCTCTGTACCCTTAAAAGTCCTGACCACACCTCATAGCAAACCAGGCTTTGGGCCCTTTCCCTCTGTAGTCCAATAGTACCAAGAGGCTGTGGTCAGAGAGAGGTCCACCTCTCCCCTTTAGGGACCACACGGGGTGTGACCACACTGGGACACCCTTCCACAAAGACCCATTTTCTCTCATTTGCTCCCACATGGGGCCTGCGAGGTTTCTTTCAGTCAGCAAGCACCACACAGAGAGCCAGTGAGCCCCCACGGCCCAGGCTTAACTGAACCCTGGGGGTAGCAGGGTTGCTGCTTTGAGCCCCCAGAAACACAGATGCCAAGAGACTCGGCTGGCAGCCGGAGAGCTTCCTGGAGGAAGAGGGAGCAGGCCAGGGAAAACGGGCAAACAAAGCTACTATGAAGGGCAGCAGCCTCCCCCACCCCAACCCCCAGCTTCTTGGTGCTGGGCACATTTGCTGGTTTTCTCTCAGCATTTCCGACAGGCTCGTTCTGGAGCAGCGTACCCCAAACCAAGAGTCCTTCCCCCAGAGAACTCGTACAAGTGCCCCGTCAGGGCAGACAGGCGGGCTGTGGGTGAGGAGCAGCGCTCAGGGACAGGCTCCTTGACTTTCCAGGATCCCTTTGACCTTAAATTCACCCTCCCTCGCCCAGCGTTGTCTGCAGTCCACCCTGTGCCCCCCCGCGTTGGCCATTCCGGGCTGAGGGGAGGCGTAGAGCTGTGCGGACTGGCACTTCCTTGGGCTCATGGGCTCATGCTGATTTCTCGTTTTTGCCTCCTGCCTGTCCTCAGCGCTCTTGGGGAGTTTTGGTGGCTATTTCTTATCACTGTCTTTTCCTCAGTCTGCCTTTGCCCTCAGCAGATGACTTTCTCACTCCCTTCGAGAGCAGGGGCAGGACCACAGGTCTGTACCACACCCCTCAGGCCGTGTCCCACTCCCGAGCTCTGAGCCCGCCCCCTCCCCAGCTAAGGAACCTCCCTCCGGCAACTACAGCCTCACCCACCTCATCATACCTCGAGCCCCTCGTATCCTCCCACAGCTCCGCATCCCCACTGGCCCCCGGCATCTCTCCCTGTTCGCAGCCACATTTCTTGGGAGCCTCCTCAACACTTCCTGTTTCCCGTTTGCTCCTCCAAGCCATGGGAACTGTCCTCCGCAAACGCAGCCAACCTTCTTGCTACTAGGATCTTTACGTTGTCCTCTGCCCCACATTTGAAACTGACAGCCACTACCCTGAGGGAGCCCCCTATAGTAATCAGTCTATGTCCTTCCTCATTCATGTCTGCCAAGGGAGAATGGCGGCCCAGCATCTTCTCAAGAGCAGCTAAGAATTTTCCCAGGAGCCTCCAGTAGCTCTTGCCTGTCATCTCATTGGCTGGAAGTGAGTTACGTGGCAAGCGATATGGGGAAGGCCGTAGGCCAATCAGGCCTACTCCTTCAGCTGTAGCTTTTCCCAAGTGCATTGCTGTTACCCAATGAAGCATGAGTAGTGTGGATATTGGAGAACCATCCACAAGGCACCACAGCCTTTAAGAGTCAATTTTCTATTTATAGCCTGTATCTGTTGTCTTGGGGGACAGAGCTGGGGCTCTCCATCTGCGAGTAACCCCAGAGCCCCTTATTCCTTGGTGTTGTTCTCTGGCATGGGACATCACTCCATTTGAATGCAGGAGGCTTAGCTGACAGTGCAGCCTGCAACTCCTGCTTTCTCTTCATCAGTTCTAGTATGGAAAGTTGAAGAGCTGGTGGGTTTTCAGGTTCTGGGCATAACGAGAGGCCACAAAAGAGAAAATTCAGACAAGTTCAGAGGTTCTACCATAAAGAGGCCTCAGCCCAACAGGAGAGACAGGGTCTGAGATATGCTCCAACTACACAGTGATTTTTTTTTTTTTGGAGACAGGGTCTCGCTTTGTAGTTCAGGCTGGCCCTGAGCTCACTATGGTGCCCAGGCAAGCCGCCACGAACTCAGCAATCCTCCTGTCTCTGCCTCCTGAGTGCTGGGATGACAGGCGTGAGCCACCACGCCCAGATTGTAGTATGCGGTGTTGTTGGTGGGCATGAGTCTCCATGCCCAGCATTATATGTGGTTACTGGGGATCGAACCCAGGACCTTGCACTTGCGAGGCAGGCACTGGAACCACTGAGCTAACCCTCCGGCCCAACACAGTGAATTTTAAGTTAAAAACTTTTACTGACATCAGAGACACATTGGCATTAACTGTCTTCAGAATACTTCCCTTGTGTCAAGCACACTTCTCCCGTCATTCCTGAAACCCCCTGAAGCAGTTCTGGAAATCTCACATCTTTACAAGGTATGATCAAAAAGACCCTGAATGCTGGTGCTGAGCGCCACCTAAGGTTTGTAAACCACGATGCCCTGTCCTCGGCCACTTTATTCACCGGATCTGGCACTGTGTGACTTCTGGCTCTTCCCTAACATAAAAATGATCGTGGAAGGTAAACGTTTAGATTCACCTCAGAACCAGAAGGCAGCCACAGTGGCACAACTAGAGACACTGATGAATGAGGAGGATTTGCAGAACTGCTTCAGAAAGTGACAGGCAGAATGGGATAAGTGTCCCCCGAGAGAGGGCTGCGGGAGGGGAGCGTGGGAACTGCGGAGCCACAGAAACACCCTTTTCTCATCCCGGACCATCCGGCCTAAGGCTCCTCCCTGTGGGAGCATCCGGCCCCCACCCCACTCCTGTGGGGGCTCCCCTCAGAGCTCCCGTAGTCTCTGCTAACACCCGCCACTGCACCCAGGAATGATCAGAGGCTCCATGTCCCCAGTGCTGGGGCCAGGAGCTCTGCCAGGTAGGAACAGAGGGCCTGTTGGTTGAATGAATAAATGAGTGAGAGGAGGGGGCTGCCTTGGGGAGAGGTGATCGCCAGTCTGTGGAGTCAAGGAAGCCCCCTGGAGGGAGGAGACCGGGTTTCTCACACCTAGAAGTCGAAGCTGGGGTCTATGACTGGCCCACCTAGTAGCCCAAGCCCACAAAGTCAAGCTAAAGATCGGCCTTGGAACACGCCAGCTTCCCTTAGCAAGAGCCTCGTGTCCTGTTAGAAGAAAGAAAGGTCTTTCGGAGTTGAGGGTTAACAGGCAGACACACACACACACACACACATACACACACACACAACCCCGCCAGCCATGCCTGACCAGTGTGAAGTCTGAAATCGTACCCTGTGGGCTTTATGGACTCTTCTCCATTCTTTTCCCCCTGAGGAGGGATGTGGAGCTTAATGAAGGCATTTTCTGATGCCGGTGAGATTTGTCTGTAGAAAAACACCACCACCCTTCCTCTGACATCGCAGCTGGCCCTGTACCCAAGCTGGCCCTGTAAACCCATGACACACTGCACGTTTGTGGAGGTGGGCACACGTCAGCTCCCCTACCTGTGGTACAGGAACCTCAAAGATTTTTCATTGATTAATAAGGCCATGAACTCACAGATCCATTTCTCAAGGGAGTATCCATAATCCCTGACTCCCAAGGCTCAGGGAGGGTGTGCAGCGTTTGGGCCACTAGATGGCGGCAGCGTGCCTCTGATCACCAGGGTAGTGCTCTGCCTGAGCCGGTTGGAGAAGGGGTCCCTGAGCTAAGTTCATGGAATCATCTGAGCCGGCACCTGGGATCTAGAAGAGGCCTCTCAGCCTTCAGTCGCTAAAAGCCTGTCACGTGGACACACTCGTTTGCCACCAGAACCAAAGAGATGGGAAAGTCTTCCTTTCTGTATCTTGTCCCAGAAGAAAAAAACTGAAGAACTTACCCTTTTTTTTTTTGAGTTTATGGATATATTTTAGATATACACTATGATCACATTCTTCATTGAGAATTTGTACTTGCACATAATGTATCTTGATTCTTTTTTTCCCTTTCCCTCCCTTCAACTTTACCCCCATACATATAAGCTTTGTTTCCATTTTTTCCTTTTTACCATCAAATTTTTTCTTTCCCTGCTTTGCTTTCACCTGCCCCTACCCAGTTCCGCTTTTTGCTCTGAACACTTTCTTCCTATATCACAATCCCTATTATACATTTTTGGATCCCAGTGGACTTGCCTTTTTTCTTTCTCTCTCTCTCTCTCTCTCTTTTTCTTTTGTTTGTTTTGTGATACTAGGAATGTTGAACCCAGGGCCTTTGCACTTAGCAATATCCTCAGCCCTTTTTTTGTGTTAAGACAGAGTCTCATTAAGTCACTAATTTGCCCAAACTAGGTACAAACTTTTGACTCTCCTGCCTCAGCCTCCTAGAGTTGCTGGGATTATAGGCCTGTACCACCACAACCAGCTAGGATATTCCCTTTCAGTAACTACTGAGTTAACATTTGTGAGTGGTCAGAGAAGCTCCTGGTACTTAGTATGTGTAATGTAAACATCTAAACATCGGTTAAATTAATCCCTGCTACTTAGGAGGCTGAGGGTAGAGAATTGCAAGTTCAAGGCCAGACTGGGCTACTTAGGGAGACTTGGTTGTAAATAAAAAATACTGAGGATATAGCTTAGTGGTAGAAAGTTTGCCTTGCAGATATGAAGTCCTGGTTTCAAGCTCCAGTACTACAAGAAGTAAAAAAATAAAGACCAAGTAAGTGAAAGAAGTTAGATTTGCGTCAGCTGCATGGCTTTCTCTGACTATATTTTAATCACGTGGAATAAATACAGTTAAAAGAAATACAGTGGGCCCAGGGTGTGCTGGGCTGGGCCAAGGTAGCACATGCCTGTGATTCCAACCCTCTAGGAGGCTGAGGCAGGAGGATCAAAAGTTCCCACTCAGCCTGATCCCCCTGGCAACTTAACTAAGATCCTTTCTCAAAATTAAAGCATATAAATAAATAGAAAAGGGTGAGGATGGAAGGAGGACATCCAGGGAAGACCCTGGTGTTCGATCCCCACTACTACAAAAAGAAAAACAAATGATGACCAAAAGCCTCTGCTGCCACGTGGCTTCCAGGCTGCTCATGCTTTCCTGGGCTCCTTTCTTTGGGGATCTGAGGGTGACAGTGCCAGCTGGGGTCTCCGGCCTTCTCCAGGCTCCTGTGATCTACACCTCCTCTGGGCACACTGTGACTCTGTGGCCTGCGGGTTCCTCTGGGGACACAGAGAGGGTCCCCACCATCCCCAAGGACCCAGGTCCACACCGGCAGTCAGCATGGCCACCCCTCTCTGTCCCCAGCACAGCTCTTCTGCCCACGGCTGGATGCTGGACAGGGACAGGCCAGGCTCGGGACCAGGCACCGTGCTGACCACTGCCATCCTGGCCATGGGGCTCTTCCTGAGCCAGGCTCTAGAACACTGCCGGCCAGAGCAGGGACCCGGGCTCTCCCCTCCCAGGCCAGTTCCAGGGACTGAGCTCCCCGAAGCAGCCCAGGGAACCTACCAGTCTCTGCACCTTCCCAAATGCGTTCTCAATTTTCATTTGCACAACTGAGAGCAGACAGCAGGAGCAGCAAAGGTGCCCGCCCTCCCTTCCACTCAGACAGCAATGAGATCTCTGGGCTGCTTGGCAAAACCACTCGCTCACCTGTCATGCCGCACCATCTGGCCATTGGTATTTGTGGACCTCAGCGACCCAGGCAGCCCCAGAGCCGTCCTCTCCCGGTTTGAAACACGGGTTCGCCTGCCCTCTAGTGGCCACCACAGCACACCACCACTGGAGAGCCCACCAGGCCCCAAGGCTGATGGAGGAAAGCGCCTTCTCTGAAGAAGCAGATGGTGCTGGGTCCCACAGCCCTGGGCGAGGCCTTTACCCCTGGTCCTCAGGACCTCAGGACACTAGGGCTGGGGACAGTAGTTCTGCATCCCAAACACACAAGAATCAGCTGAGGCGATTCGGAGCACAGGCCTGGTCCTGCCCAAATCCCGTGCTTTAGGGGTACGTCGTGAGGCCTGGTGCTGGGATTTTTTAAGGTTGTCTTGGTGGCCATAGTCACAGCCCAAGTGAGAGCTGCCAACGTGGGTGCTAATCCCACCTCTGCCCAAGGCACCTACTCCACGACTGTGGCATCTTTTACACCCTCTGCTCCCGGCCTGGCGTCTCCCAGTCTTTGTGGGATCCACAGCCGGGCACGTTGCCCTGGGCTTCCTGGGAAAAGGGGTGCACCAGGAGTGTGATGAGGGGCGCAGCCCTTGATGTTTGCCACCAAGGCTTTGTGAGCCCACTTGAGGCTGGCACAGCGAGAGGCTGGTACTCAGAGGCCAGGAGGCCGTACCCGAGTCAGCATAGGTGGGAACTAACAGGGCCAGAGCCACAAGCCTGACTCTACAGCTGCCTCAAGGATCTCTGGGTGCTACGTGGATTCTGCCAAAGACAGTGGCAAAATCCTGAGCTTCCGCCCTAGTGGTTACACCCACCCAGCCCAGCTCCTGTCCTCTGTCCCACAGTGTGGAGCAGAATTTCATCATCAGTGTTTTGGTTGGTTCCGCCCTGGCCAGAATGCCCCGCCCAATTCCCACACACTGCACACTCCCCCCCCCCCCCCCCCCCCGCAGTTTGTTCAAAGGTCACTTTCTTAGCTAGCCCAACCCTTGCTGCGTTACTTAAAATGTCAGCTCACCCTTCACCTCCTGACCTCTCCGCCTTCTCTGGTTTGTCCCTGTGGGCTGTCACCCAGTAGCACACAGCATTTGGCTGCATTCATAGTGTGACCGTCTCCCCTGTGAAATGCAAACTGCCCAGAGGCACAAAGCCTGCCCGTTCTTGTTGCCTCTTAGCCACAGGCCCTTAACCATGGTAGACTCCCAGTGTTTATGTGACTTCCAGGCCTGCCTCTGACTCATGTCTAAAACTTGTCACCAGCTGGATCCCCTCCCTGGTTTGGGTATCTGGGTGTGGCTGGCCAGTGGCTGACTTTGAAGTACAACTGACTCCCTTCACCTCCTCATGTCTCTTTCAAAACAAAAGCAAACGCTGGACAGAGTGGTGCCTACTACCAGCCCCAGCTACTTGGGAGGCTGAGGCAGGAGGATCTCTTGAGCCCAAGACCAACCTGGGCAACACAGTGAGAAGTTGTCATGAGAAATAGATAAATCTATCAAAAGAAAAGTTAACATGCTAACATTCAAGCAGCAGTGTGAAGTGAGCTTCCCTTTGTGTGGCAGCAGGCCAAGGGGCGAGCCTCCCATCTATAGGGAGGAGCAGGCAGAGATACGACTGCTGAACAAAATGCTTTGAATCCTTTCCTTCCCCCTCATACTCTCTTGGGGGAGAATGAGCATTGTCTTGGGGGGCACAAGATTTGGAAGCAAACAAGGTGCCTGGCTGCCTCTGTGGACCTTGGGTGACTAGCAGAAGCCCTCTGTAGCACATGTGCAGTAGGCAGCAGCCTCAGGGCTCCAGGGTCGTGAGAAGGGAGGCACAGGCCATGGGCCTGAGCGGGTGGCAAGGCCTCTCCATGTAGGTCTGGCCTGCTGCCCCTGCTGCAGGCCATCTCTCAGGGGCTTTCCTTCACTCACTCCAGCCCCCTCACACAGGTCCAGTGGTCTTACTCCATCCTTCTGACTAAATTCACTGTCCTCACAAGGCCTTTCCATGACCCTCAGCTCAGTTAGGACACCAGATTTGGCAAATAAGAGAACAGGGTGCCCAGTTAAACTGGAATTCCATATAAACAGGTTATGGTTTAGAGTAAGTATATCCTATGCAATACTTGGGACATAGTTCTATTGTTTTATCAAGAATTTGAACTGGATTTTTTTTTTTTTTGAGACAGGGTCTTGCTCTGTAGTTCAGGCTGGCCCTGAGCTCACTATGTATCCCAGGCAAGCCTCGAACTCAGCAATCCTCCTGTCTCTGCCTCCCGAGTGCTGGGATGACAGGCGTGAGCCACCATGCCCGGCTGAACTGGATAATTTTAACTGGATAGCCTATGTTTATTTGGTGTATCAGCTCCTCTGATGGCAACTTGGAGTTAACTAAGTGGCCTCTTGTTCATGGACTGGTCCATGGGAGCCTAGAAGGAAATAGGAAGAAGTAGTTCTTTGTACTCTTCGAAAGCCATCTGGAGGGATGGACAGCCTTCTCCCTGGTGTCCTCTGGTCCCTTGATGAGGAGCCCTCTCTTCCGACCAGACCAGGGTCCTCACCCCTCCCCCTTCTGTCTACTGCCCTCATCCAAATGACCTTTTCTTTCTCCATCAACTATCAGAATCCTCCTCCCTCTTTTTCTCAGACCAGGTTCCCAAGTCTAGGGACCGAACCCCAGTCTTCATGTTCCCACAGAGCCGAGGACAGGGCCTGCCTTCCCTGTGGGTGTTAGAACGAATCCGGAAAGTTTTGAGCGTGTGCAGTTTCCTGCCAGGTTCTTGAGTTGTGAGTGCTGTGCGACGCCTTCCCCAGGATGGATTTCCAGGAAGAAACCTCAGGCTGGAACATTCACGGCCCTCCCGGGCCAGTGACACCCTTGAGCACTCCAGGAGATGGGCGCTGGCCCCCAAGGCAGCAGCCCGCCACAGACTGGCACCCTGTGATGGCCAAGTGAGGGCCAGGTGCGGGGCTCCTCAGATATTCCACCGCCATCTTCACCATCATCATCATCACCACCATCACCATCACCACTGCCATCAAGCCATTTCAGCCACACTGCTCAGCAGGTCAGATATCCTCTGTCACCCACCTCTTCAGAACCCCATGAGTCAGGAGCACCAACCTCACACTGAGAGGCAGCATCCCAGAGCAATGGAGGCCTTTACACATGGGCGCAGGGTGGCTGGAGGCAGAGCTGGAAGTGAGGACTTCCTGGCCAGCAAGGTCTTGGCCTATCCAGAACACCCGGCCCTTGCTCATAAAGCGAAGTGGGTAGTCCAGCTCGTACCTGAGCTGCCATGTCAGCAAGGTGATCTAACCACACCCCCCCACCTTCCCTCCTCAGAGGTGCCACTCATGTCTCCGAGGGGGGCACCAGGTGCCCAAAGGACCCACCCAGCCCAGAGCTCCTGTCCCGTTTTCACTCTACTCATGAGAGAATCTGTCTCTAGGACCTGCCTCATCTGCTCGTGAGTGTGCAGGATCACCGAGTTCAGGCTCGCCCCAGAGAGTCCTCAGAGCACAATCCCCTTCCCGAGATGCATCTGGTGTCCTAAATACAACCGTGTCTCCTTGGGAAGCCAAGAGCCCTGTGGAGCCGGGGGAGGGAGGTCGGTGGACTTGAGACAGGGCTGAGTGGTATCTGCCCCATCGCCCCACCCTCAGCCCCCTTCTCCTGCTTTTGTCCCTGCAGGTCTAACTGGCTGAAGCCATGCTGTGGGAAGAGAGCAGCCGTGTGGCAGGTATTTTTGCTCAGTGCGAGTCTCAACAGTTTCCTGGTAGCCTGTGTAATATTGGTGGTGATTCTTCTGACTCTGGAACTTCTAATAGATATAAAGCTTCTCCAGTGTGAGTAGCAAGACAGATACCTATGCGAATACGTATGATGTCGATATTCACTGTGCACCTCCTGCACCCATCAGGGGTCCCCAACAGGCAGGCTGCAAGGTGCCCTCTGCCTGTATGCCACCACCAGGCTGCCGGCCCCTGGTGGGGAGGGACGTACCTGGCACCTCCTCTGTTACCCAGAATCAGTGCCCAGCATGGCCTCTGCATTCCCTTCTCCCTACCTCCTGTGAGCAGAAACTGATGAGATTCAAAAACATGTTGGGGACCCCTGTGTGCATTTTTTCCTTGTTCCTATTTGGAATTTTCCAGGTTGGCATTTTTCATAGCTTCAAGAGAGTGCCCATGTTTGGAGGAATGTGACCCTGTCACTAATAACAAGCGCAGCCACAGGGATGCTAAGAGTCCTTGTATTTTGCCCCACCTGTAAGTGGGCAGCATTAACTTACGTACTTGGAGATAGTTTTGCTTTTCAACACATGTGGCCTACCAGCCACCCTGTGTGATGGCCAAACCGTCCGATCCTGTTTTACAGACTGAGCGAGTTGAGCTTCGAGCTCGTGATGTGCCCTAGATCCCAGCTACAGGAGGGGAGCTTCCAGCCACCGGGCTGCATATCCGCTTGGCCAGTTCTCCCCCCTGCTGAAGGTCATGTTGGGGCTCATCCCAGCTCCACGCTATGGGAGGCAGACGCATGTGGCAAGAGAAGGTCGTCAACTGCCTCTTCGGTCCCAGGTGTCCCCGGAAGCATGGTGGCGAAGGAAGGCCCTCCCTACCGCCTCCCTTGCAAACTTGTGTGGGCCACTGGCTTGGAGGAGTGAAGGGCTCTGTTTCCCTAGCTTCCTGATTAGGAGGAGGACCTAATGCAAAGGTAGATTTTAAAACGGTCAAGTGATTGGCCCCAGAGAGATCTCCTTTCATACCATCGTCAAAGTCCAAGTCTATAGATTCTGCCACCCCCAAGCCCGTGTGGTCACCATGGGCTAATATTCTCCAGCACCCCAATTCCTCCAAGGGTCCTCCATTTTCAGGGTCTGCCACACACCCCCCACCCAGGTCACATCACCTCCTGGTTCTCCTGGAGAGGGTGACAGTGAGCACAGAATTGCTTTTGTCTGATCAGCCTCGTTGGATTTTATGCAATAGAGGGCCCCTTGCATCCAATTAAAATACCCTCCAGCATAAAGTGACCGGTACTGGTTTTGCACTCGACCTGTCTTCAATTAAACCATGTTGTAGACTTTCCCTCCCACTCATCCTTACTGTCTGCTTTTTGAGTTCTGACCGTAATGGGGCCTTTCTTCCCTTGCGGGAGATTGTCATTGGGGCCCTCGGCTGCTCAGGCTGTGACAAGCACCGAGTAGAACTGAGAACTCAGCCAACACTGGAATTTTGCTTAAAATTAAGTATCCAGGAGATTGATTTTGGTGGGCGATCCAATAGCAGCTCATAAAAGGCATCTTAAATTCCATAAAACGCACAATCAGAGATTTATTGCTCTTCTAAAGCAAACTGTAAAAAAAAGGCACAGGAATTCATTTGAGAAATAATGGGGAGAGATTTTATGTTTTCAGAATCATCCAGAAGTCTTTGCAGAGTCCCCCAGGCCTCCGCCCCTTGGTTTCCTCTGGTGTCCACGGAGCTCAGGGCCAGAGGGATCTGCGGTGTCTCCGGGGCTCCTCCTCTGAGGATCATTTTGGCCCAAAGCCCGGGTGCCCCAGGGTCCCCCACGGGGCCGTAGTACTGCAGCTTCTTCCTCTCACATTAGCTGGAAGACCTGGGGTCTACCCACCCTGCCACTGCGCATCCCAGAGTGCAGGGAAAGGCTGTGGGGCCTTCAGGGTGGCCCTGGGCATCCAGCAGGCCCGCTTGGGAGGCAGCGCAAACCCTCTCGCAGCAGCGGCCTCCCTGGCTCTGCCCCAGCGATCTCTGTGGTCTGGGGAGCAACTTCCCTGGGCCCAGAACACCCCTCCCACTACTCCCCTCGAAGCTCACCATGCCCTCGGCATGGCCCGGCCTCCCGGCCTTGGCCCCCTTGCTGGCAGACTTGGCCCCCCAGGGTCCCTGTAGCTAGAAGGGCCTTACAGAGACAGTGCCCAGCTCCTGGCACAGCTGGTACGAGGTGAGGAGAGCCCCCTCCGAGGCGACAGCTGCCCACACTCCTGCTGTGGGGCCTGGAAGGGGAGCGGCACTCAGGCTAGCAGGGCCTCAGGCCTGGCATCGTTACCCCACAGCCGCTCCCCTCCCGGGCCTCCTCCCGCCATCTCCAAAACTCACACGGACACTGCTGTCTCGCCCCTCAGTTCTCAGGATGAGCAGTCAGAGCGAGCGGCCGGAGCCAGCACTTGGGGTGACTGAGCCCTCCAGCCTCCCCGGAGGGTTCCCCTCCTTTGCCTGTGTCCCCTGGGGCTGGAGTGATGAACAGCACCACTGGCCACAAAGGTAGCACCAGCTACCTCCTCCCTGCCAGCCCCGGGTAGGGCTGCCCTTGTTTTCTGAGCAGTCTGGCTGCTCCCATAATGGCTGTGTCCTGAGGTCTGCTGTGCAGCCTGTCCCCACACAGCCAGGCCCTCACCCCTAAAGCCAGCCCTTGCTGTTCCTTGCAGTTTCCAGTGCCTCGCAGTTTGCCGGTGTCATTCACTGGATCAGTCTGGTCATCCTCTCGGTGTTCTTCTCCGAGGTAGGTGAAGAAGACTCAGGCCGTGACCAGGAAACCCGGCTGTGCTTCCATACATGTTTCCTGGCGGCTGGGGCGTGGCTGGTCCTGGGGCTGCAAACTGCTGCTGTGGGAGGCGCTCAGGGAGGAGCTGAGCTGGGCCTTCCCTGCTGTGAGGTTGGGTCTGAGCTGAGGACCTTGAGAGGAGGCCCAGAGGATGAGCAGGTGGTGTGCGGGCGAGGGGCAGCCATGGCACTGTGAGGGGAGACTGAGGGTCACATTGAAGAACAGGAGTAGCTGGTGGCCTCCAAGGAGCAGAAAAGAGGTGGGGCAGAAGCCCACGGAGCCAGAGGAGGAGAGCAGTGAGGACTCTGGACTGACCCTCAGGGGCCATGGAAGCAGAGAGGTGGAAGGGGACGGACAAGGCTGAAGATGTGCCCTGGGGTGACAGGGAGGTGTGTTTCTGAAATGATGACTAGAGACACAGGTGCCCCTGGGTCTTGCTCCCTGGCCTCCCGTGGGCTGCCTCTAGCTCATCTATGGTTCTGCTGTTTCCTCTCTCTACAGAGAGGAGCGCTGGGCCTGGGCCCTAGAACCTAGAATCCTGGCTGTGGGGTGTGCAGACTGGGAAGCAGGCATTCTAGAACATTCCTTTCCCCAGGCCCTGCTTTCTGAGGCCATGAAGTGGGTTAGCCTGGGCCTGGGGTTCAGGCTGCAGGAGCGTCTCTCACACTGTCCTCTGGGAAGCTCCCCAACCAGCTTGCTGCCCAACCAGCTTGCTGCCTGCTCCCAGCCCCGTTTCCTACTGGTCCAGCTCTCTGAGGACCAATCTCTGCTCCTTGGGATTCCCTCCCACAGACGCAGGGGCTGGGCCAGATGGCTCCAGTGTGCAAACCTTGGAAAATGCACCGTGTGTCTGTGGCTGCCAACAAAAATGTTTAATCAGTTGCTGCAGCGCTCCCCCTCCATCCCTCTGCTTTGGTTTTATTGGCTTTGGCAGAATTTATTACCCAGCGTTAATTTGGCATCCCCTTCCTGTCACTGCCGGAGACAAACCACCTGAAACAGAGGCCCTGTGCGCAGGACTCCAGACCAAGCCCCTTGTGTGTCCCCCAAAGTGGAGAAGGGGCTGGAGCTCCCCACAGGCTCAGCAGGACAGCCAGGCACAGGAGCTGGGGAGAAGGGCCGGGCCTCCTTCCGGGCCTTACTGAGAGAGCGAAGTGGGCTGGAGCATGGGACAGCAGGGGTCCTTGCCTCACAGCCCCACAAACAAGGAACACAGGTCCAGGCAGCCTTACAGCGCCGGGAGGACCAAACCCCAGAGTCCCTGCCCCTGGGATGTGGAAATGTGCGAGCTCTTTGGGCTCACAGTGACAGGGACACCTCTGGCAGGAAGTAGAGGGCCAGAGCCTGGGTTACACAGTCAGTTATAGCCACAGCTGGACCCAGCTCTGCCTCCCGACCTGGTCTCTCGCCCTTGTTCTCCTGCTGTGGGCTTCAGGCAGCAGCTTGGGAGAAGACCAAGAGTCTAGCAAAGACCAGAGCCAGGAATGGAGAAAGTAGAAGTTTGACCACAGCCTCAGGATGACCAGCCTCTCTCCCCTCCTGAGGAAATGGAGGTCATAGATCGCACCTCTTCTCTCTGGAGCCTGCTCTGCTACATGGCCGAGAGCCAGGTGCAGTCCGTCCCTTCTCAGGCCTGGCGGGCAGCTGTGTCTTGACATCTTCCAGGAAGCCAGTCTCCAGGCCCTCTGCTGCCCCAGAGCCCTGGTCCTGGCCCTGAGCAATATTCTACCTCTCATCTGAGAGGAACCTTGGGACGGCCTTGAATGCAGGGTATGTTGGGAAACGGAGGCCTAGAGTATGTGGAAAGCTCCCAAAGGCCTCTGGGAACTACAGAGGATACCAGACATGACCCTCACCATCCCAGAGCTCTGCAGAATGGGGCTGCTCTGTCTTCCCCGGCCAGACCACAGCACTGGACCCTTAGGGAAGAGAGGCTGGCTTGGGCTCCTGCTGGCCACCCTGATGGACATGGGTGTTTTTCAGAGAGGCCAGGGTATGTGGCTTAGCATGCAGGGCCCTCAGTGGAAGCGGGGTCAGGCGGAGGCTGAGGAGCTGCCAACCCTCTGGGCAGCCTGCGGCCCAAGAGCAAACAGAGCCTTGGAATCTGCGAATTGAGCAATATTTCCAAAGGGCACCCAACTCTGTCAGGGACCCAGCTGGTTGGCTGCCCAGAACCAGAGTGAGGGCTGCCAGAGCCCTAAGAACACCCTGGCTGAGGCTCGGCCACACCGCAGCAGCCCCTGGGGTGCAGTGCCCCACTAGGGGTCTGGAGAGATGCAGGCCACACGGCTCTTACGAAGAAAGGAGAGGACAGCTGACCCTAAGTGTCCTAGACGGGAGCCTCAAGGCATGGCAGTATAGTGGCAGTGACAAGGGCTGGCAGGTCCTATTGCTTCTCCTCACCTCCCGTGTGGAATCTAAGACATAACCTTCTCAGCATGCAGGTTGGCTCACACAGTGACGTGGGGTCTTTCCTCCACCCAGTTCTAGAACATTTCTGTCACCCCAGAGGGGACCTCGTGCTCCTCAGGCAGATCCTCCCAGCTTCTGTCCAGCTCTGTGAACTTACTTGTTCTGGATGTTTCTAGAAACAGAACCATAGACTAGTGGCTTTGTGTGTCTAGCTTCTGTCTCTTGACACGATGCTTCCCTGGTTTGTGTGCACTGCTCCTAGGTCCATATTTCATGCCTCCTTGTGTCCGGACAACATTCTACTGACCATGTTTGTATATCTGGTCACTGACAGATCAAGGCGGCCACCTCCCCCTCTCCAAGGTGCCCGTGGTTCCACAGGCCTGTGGCAAAAGGACTTGTGCCAGGGCCCCGTCTTTCCACACCTGCAGCCACCCTGAGGTCCTGGGTCCCTGAGGTCCTTCCCTGCCCTGGGGGCCTCTGTTGTCGAGTGGAGGCGAAGGCCAGGTGCTGTGCTTTACACACTGAAAGGCGAAGGTGAATTTGCTTTCACCCAGCGCTCAGCTGAGGGAGCGAGTTTGGCCTGCACAATCCTGTATGACCTTGGGCTGGTCACAGTGGCTCTCTGTGTCTTTCTCCCTGCAGAAGTGCACGGCCCCGCGACAGAGCCACAGCAAAGCGGACCCACCGTGGGCCTCAGGAGCGTCTCCCACCCCTGCCCTCTCCAAGGCCCAGAGCATGTAGGGGAATCAGGTCCCAGACGTGTCCTCCAGTGGCGGGGCCAGTGGCTGTCCCACCACCCCGCAGGCTGAACCTGTGGTTAGTAAAGTGCCGAGAAGGCCGGGAGATGGGTCAGGGTCCACAGCTCAGCTTTGCCTGGCAGGCTCCAGGCCCTTGACCACATCCGCACTTGCCCCTGGTGGGCTGACAGAGCCAGGCGGCAGCGACACCTGGCTGAATCCTCCCCACTGCCAGGAGCCCTGTTCCTCAGGGGGCCCCAGCACGGGCAGAGGTTTATTTTGAAAGCCAGCGTGAAGGTGCAAAGTCACAGACGTGGCACAGGGGGTGCAGTGAATACCATAGCTGACTTAATGTAACCTTTTCCTGGACACTGGCCCAAGATGCCCCGCGTCTGAAGTCAGCGCGTCTGTCACTTCCAGCAGGGACGCGTCCGCTCGGGCACCCCTTCTGCACACGAAGGGGGCATGCAGCAGTACCGGCATGTCAGCTCCGGGTACGTACTCCGTAGTGCCCAGGCTCAGGCTGTGGCCTGCAAGGACTGTCCCACGGCCACCCTCTCCCCGTCCTCCCTGACCCACACCTGCATCCCAGGGCTGTGCTGGTTCTCCTCCCTCTCGAGGTTCTGGCTTCTTTCGCTCGGGCGCATCACTTACTCCTCCCCCACCTGCCCCCTGTCTCAGAGGTCAAGGTTTGGGCACAGACCCTCGGGGCTCTGTCCGAGAGAGGCTCTGCCTGTCTTTTAATCCTCTCTGCCGCTTTGGAGAGGAGAAAGAGGTGGTTTGAGTGTCAGTGCCTTGCTAGTGAGTCTTTCAATGAACTTTGGAAATTTGAAGCTCAGTATTACCACGATAGTGTGAAACCCAGCTGGAAATGGCCTTTGTGGTGCTTAGCCACACTGTTTTATATACTAATTCTAAATTAACCCATGTTGACATACTTGGTCTGTTAAACTGACATTTTAAAAGTCTTTTTTTTTTTTTTTTAAACCTAAGAGATGGGACACAGACTTGGCATCTTCATCTTTCTGAGAATGGTGCAAGTATTTGTCAGACAGGAGGCGGGTCAGTCAGAGGGACCCTGCCGCCCCTGCGTCCAGCTGGCTTCTGAAAGAGCCAGACTCAAGGTCATTTCCCTAGTATGTTTTTAATAAATCAGAACATTATGTTAATGAATTTTGAGACTCGCCAGTAAGGCAAACAAGATAGGAATGTTAACAGAGAAAACAGATCCTAAGCTGAGGGTGTTCTGTGAATGCTCTCTGGACCGTGTTCACCTTGAATGACTGTGGCTTAGGGGGCATTTGTCGGGCCGTTGAGAGATGATTACATGAAGCCACACAATACCAAGTGACACAGGGAGGTCCCAGTGCAGTAGCCTTGGAGAAAAACCAAGGAGACAGTACGGGCCGGCCAGGGACTGGCCTTGCGCAGTAAGCTCGGCTGGGTGTCCCAGGCAGGGCAGGGTCGGAATTGGACTTGCCCAAGGTCACCCAGCCAGGCTAGTTCTGAGCTGTGACCACAAGATCCCTCCAGAATCTCTTCCCTCCCTGGGTTCTCACTCTAAGCATGGGCTAAGCATGGGCTGCCAGCTCAGAGGCTGAGAGACCATAGCGGGGCCTCCAGGATCCCCATGTTCCTCTCAAAGAGACCATAATAGCTTGCCACAAGGTCTCTCCTCCTCATCCCTCCCCCTCCTTTAAGGGGACAAGTAGATATCATCAGTCAGGTCTGTTCTGGCATCGAGTGTAAATGGGTGGTGATCTGAGGGCTCTCTGAGCTCAGAAAGTGGCCTTTAGGGGCACAGTCACCATTGGGTGTGAAAGGGTCACTGTGGCTCAAGAAAGGACCACAGGCAAATGAAGCAGGGTCAGAGAAAACCAGCCTTCTAGAAGCTTCTGTGGATAGACTTCCTTCTGGTGAGGAAGCCATTCCTGGAGGCCACAGTACCGAGGGATTTCTCCAGGCATAAATTCGTCACTCTGACACAGTTGTTGCCACACATTGTCTACACCGTGATAGGGACTAGGGATCAAAGGGAGCTGTCAGTGTCCTGCAGGCCTTACCCAGGGACTAGGGTGTGGAGCTAGGGCAGGGACCTGAGGAAAGGGCCCCCATTTATCCTGAGGAATGGGAAAGGCTCCACAGAGGTGGCATCTGAGCTGGGAGAGAGTAAACTGGGCAAGTAAACCGATGTCACAGGAAGACAGGTTTTGGGGTAGGCTTTAGGAAGATTGATGTTGTGGCTTGGGGGTACTGGGGACTTGGCAGGCTGCCATGTCCTTGCCCAGCCCTCCCCAGTTAGAGATGGCTCAGGACCAGTCACACTCAGCTCTGGTGAGAGGAAAGTAGGGGGAAGAGCTGAGCCTATGGGGACAACTTGGACACTGGCAAGAGCTTAGACCGGTGGTCACTCTGGGGTGCAAGGAAGGCTGGGAAATGTAGTTTTCAGCTGGTTGGCCATGCTGTAGGACGGAAGAGAGATACGGGGTGAGGGTACCAGCCTTCACCATATGTAAAGAAAAGACGTGTATGTGTTTGAAGATTTGTGAATAGTTTTGTATCATGAGGGGAGAGGCAAGAGGCAGTGTTGGAGAAGGAGGCAGAGGGCTAAGATCTCTCCTTGGAGTTGGATATGAAGGATTTTGAGGAGGGCTGGCCATGGCAGGGTCACAAGAGCCACGGCCACCGGCTACCATGAGGCCCAGAGCCGGACACTCACGTTGGGGTTGGGGAAGGTGCCAGGCTGAGGAGTGCATTTCCTCATGGCTAACCAGGGGATCTTGGCCAAGGGCTGGCACTGGAGAAGAGTAAGCACTTCCTCTCTCCTCAGACTGTCCTGCGGATTGTGGTGCTGGGGATCTGGGACTACATTGAAAACAAAATAGAGGTAAGGACCAGGTCTAACCCAGCCCCCAGCCGAGACTGCCTAGGAGCTGGCAAATGCTATGGCCTCAGCCATCCCAGGGTCAGACCACCCTCAAAGCCAGCCCTTCCCGCAGTGCATTAGACCGCGAGCCCTTCAGCCGCGCAGGTTGAGTGGCTGAGGAGGAGGCGGGAAGGGTTGAGCTGGGCCCGTTTCCAGCAAAAGGACGTTCTAAGAAATTCTCCTTGAAGTTCTACACCATTTTAAAATTTATTCTGAGGCCGGGGATGTAACTCATCCCCAGAACAAGTGATAACCACATATGAAGGTTCTGCCTCCAGCAACCTGCGCCCAAAAGGGTTTTTTCCCTGGACTCAGTGTGAAAGCTTTTGAAATGTGCTTTTAAAAACAAACAAATCCCCTCTGATGCAGCACAGAGGTCATGGAGCGGAGCAGGGAAACTGCAGATGCGCTTCTCAGGCTGGGCATGCACTCTGCTGCCGCGGAAGGGTCTGGGGTGGTGGGCAGGGCTGAGGCACTGGTTTTATATGCACAGCCGAGATGTCCAGAGCCCAGGACTTCACTGGGCAGCCAGCACCCACCTCCAGCTTCTCACCTCCTGGGGGTGGGCAGTCTGCTGTTCAAGGTGACACGTGGGCCCTGTGCTCCTGTTATGCATGGGAAAGACCACCCTGCGCCCCACCCTGGCTCTCTGGTGCTGGAGCTCTGAATGTTTGCCCTACAGGTGTTCGACGGGGCTGTGATCATCCTGTCCTTGGCCCCGATGGTGGCGTCCACTGTGGCCAACGGGCCCAAGAGCCCCTGGGACGCCATCAGCCTCATCATCATGCTCCGGATCTGGCGGGTGAAGAGGGTCATTGATGGTGAGTGGCCTCGGGGTCCAGGGGGGAGGAAGGAACTGGGGTGGCCACCAAGGAAGGAGTGAGGCTCAGCATGAGGAAAGCCGACCTAACCCCGCCTGTCTAGCCTCGGTGCTTCCAAGCTTTTTTCCCCTTCTGCAAAATCCTATCCATTGTGCAAAGCAAATTGGCTCAGAGCAGAGGGACCCAGACACACCTTGTGCCCTCCCCTTGTCCTATTTAGTGGCTCTAAACCCTCCTGAAGTGATAGAAGCTATGGCCCCAAGTGTCCCCCACAGTGCTTGCTCAGTGGGTAGCAGGCAGGCAGGGGCCCCAGGCCTGGGGATGCTGGGCACTGGGCCTGTTTCCACCTGATACTCTGTCACGCTGTGCTGATACAGGATCATCAAGCTAGTATGTCCTACAGTCCAGCTACAGCTGCAGGGTCATTTAGTCCCATAACAGATGGGAGAAGTGAGGCAGGAGGGCTGAGGTCACACAGCAGATGAGTGACCAGCAGTCCTAGCTTCTCTGGCCAGCTGTTCGTGGCTGCATCCCTCACACTAGGGGATTTGACAGCCTGGCGCCACCCCCTTCCCAGCTGTTCCCCCGCCCACTGAGTCTCACCATGGAGACTTCGGGTAAGTAGACAGATGTGTTCTTGCTCCCTGACCTCAGAGGAGCCAGGACAGCTGGGCCTCTAGACATCTTTGGGTCCAAGCACACTGAAAAGATTCTGTTTCCCCTCTATGCATGATGCTTGCTACAGCCAGGGAATGTCTGGGGACGAGGACACTGCAGCATACCTATGGAAGGTTCTAGAAGGCAGGGGCTAGAGTTCCCAAGGGATCAGGACAGGCTGGGTGGCTTGAGGTGAGAGAGGGTATCAAGGGAGGGCCCTGTTTAGGGTCAAAGACTGATTATAGGGATCCCCTAGCTGCTGAGCCTGGGAATGGCCACAAAGGGTGGGGTGCTGCTGCTGGAAGATCACAGGGCCCCCCCACACTCAGTGTCTAGACTTTCCACATGTGTGTTACAGTCAGGATTGTCTGTAACAGAGACCTGGTCAAGCAACCACCCCAGCCACGCAGCCACTTACTTCTCTCACATGGGCACCTACGGCAGGTGCAGGTGGTCATACGATACCAATCCCTGCGGTCCGGATCCTGTTGCATCATTCTAACCCAGTGATGGCAGCCGTTTAGGAACCAATGTCCAAACTGCAACCCAAAACTCACTTAATGTATCACAGAGTGCCAACATTGCAGTAAAACCTTAACACTGAGGTTGCAGCTTAGAAAAAAGAAACAACTCATATATTAATATCTCTTTAAAGAAAAACAATACACATACCATAAGTTGGCCACCACTGCTCTAGGCTCAGATCCTACTGTGTTTGTTTGTTTGTTTTTGAGACAAGGTCTCGCTTTGTAGCTCAGGCTGGCCCTCAGCTCACTATGTGGCCCAGGCAAGCCTCAAACTCAGCAATCCTCCTGCCTCTGCCTCCCGAGTGCTGGGATTACAGGCTTGAGCCACCAAGCCCGGCATCTGTGGTATGAGGTACTGATTGCCAGTAAGCGTACCACGCCCAGTATTGTTGTATGTGGTTACCAGGGATTGAACCAGGGACCTTGTGCTTGCGAGGCAGGTGCTGGAACCACTGAGCCAAATCTCCAGCCCCTCAGATCCTACTTTTTGATATCACCTCGTAGTCTAAGATTACAGCTCCAGTGCCAGCCATCACATCCTCACTGTGAGGAGGAGGGAGAAAGATGATCAAGAAACGAAAGGAGGGCCCCACCTGCCATCTGTCTGTGTGTCTATCGTCCATCCATCTGGGGAAGCACCTTGTTTTGATGGGTCATCTCCAGAATCCGAAAGAACTATGTACTAAGTGTCAAGGTATTCCCTGCACCTCTGGGACCTCTCAGGGCTCTTCCTGGGAAGAGCCATTGTCCAAGGCTCTGATCTTTCCTCATTCAGCCTAATGTGGAAAGTTAGTAGCCGTACTGGCTCCTCCCCCACCCATAGTTGACCCCACCCCACCCCAGTGATGCTTGCTCGGCTACATAATAATTCCTAGTTGAACCGCAGCCCAGCCCGTCCTGTCTCCCACAGTCTGGGTGAGGGGCCAATCCCACCCCTGGACCTAGGGGTCCAGCCACAGTCTTCCGCACTGGTCCAAGTGACCTTGTCACTCCATCTTGTCACTCCACCAAGTCTGCATCCTTGGAGTGGGGTGCAAGAGCCCCCTTGTCTTTGATCTCTTTGAGATCAATTCACGTGCTGTGAAATCCACTCAAAGTGCACAGTTCAGCCATGTTTAGTGTACTAATAGTTAGCCACTGCTAACCCTGAGGTTGGAGTGCTGTCCTGGCCTAGAAGAAATCCCAGCTCACCAGCCATCTCTTCCCATCCCCAGCCCTGTAGGCTCACAGTGATCCACTCTCCACTCTGCAGAGCTGCTCGTGAAGGATCCACTGTGTAGAAAGAATTGCACAATGTAGGACTCTGTCTGACTTCTTCCACGCAGCACAGTGTGCACAGGGCTCATCTGTGTCATCCATATTTCCTTCCTCAAGTGCCGTTGGATTGCATTTTATCCGTCCCCTCAAGAGTTGTTGAAAGCTGGGGCTGTTTCTGCCTTGGGTCTGTCATGAACAACACTGCCTGGCGGGCTGTGTTTTAGGTTGTGTCTGACACCTTGGCCTGGGGTTGCTGAACTGCCTCTCAGTTTACAAAGCCGAGGGGCTGCATCCCAGCAATATGTGAGGGTCTCCACTGCCACAGATGCCAGGCCTCCTCCACTGCTCCCACTGTCCAGTGTGTCCTCCGTCACTGGAGCACAGTCACTATCCGTGCAGCTGGGATGACAACACGAAGCCCCTGCAGGACAAGAACGTGTCTCCCTGGCGGCATGATTTCAGCTGCACCCCCTGTGCTTCCCAGGCACTGTTGGGTGCCTATCCCCAGGGAACTGTGTGCACGGTTGCTGCCCGTTGCTCATGCACTGTCTGTCTTCCAGCGTACGTGCTGCCCGTGAAGGTGGAGATGGAGATGGTCATCCAGCAGTACGAGAAGGCCAAGGTCATGCAGGACGAGCAGCTGGAGAGGCTGACGCAGATCTGCCAGGAGCAGGGGGTAGGTAACGCACAGCACGCTTCTGTGCTGTCCATTCTGAGCAGGCCACAGCCCCAGGACGTCAGAGGACAGGGAGCCCCCAGGGCCGAGTCGGCCATTGTGCCTCAGTGGTCCTTTACCTCCCAGCTGAGCTGCCCTGTCACCGTCCCCAAGAAGATACAAATCCGTCTGCTGAGAGCTGCTGGGCACAAGTGTCTATGAGCACCAGGAGCCTGGGTCACCCCAAAGAGGTATAGGGGTGCACCCTGCAAACCAGGAGCCCAGAGAGGTCCTGTGAGCACTCCAGGCAACAGGGTGGGGGCCATGCCACTTTCTCTCCTGGGGACCTCAAATTTAGGGCATTGTGGCAGCTGAGGCCCTGTGCAGCTGACATGGTACAAATGTTGGGGTGAGGGACAGATGACAGGCCAGTCGCTGTCACCCTTCTTCTTGGGATCCTTCTTTCTCTGTGACCCAGCTGAGCTCAGCCTGCTGTCCTTTCGTGGCCCAGTGTAGTGCAGAGCCCTTTGGTTTGCAGTGCAGGGAGGACAGCCACCCTTATTGTCCCACTGCCTGTACACAGGGTCTCTCCGGGGACTCAGGGCCAAAATCACATGCTGTGTGTCTGCCCATCTGTCTGTCAGGGAACCCTCTCTGTCCCTCTGTTCGCGAAACACCCCAGCTTCATGTCGGGGCACAGAATGCTTCTGAGTGATAGGCAGGGGGCCTGAGTGATGCCTGGTCCAGGGGGCCTGGGGGCAGGGAGACTCTATAGAGTCTCTCTAGTGTTTTCCAGGACTTGTGGCAGGCACCAGGGATGCCAGTCTGGACTGGACATGGCCACTAACTTCATGGGCTTTGGGTGCTTGGGGAGTTTGGCTGCCCAGACAGTAGTGCTCTGGTGTCACCCAGTCTTCTCCAGGGCTTGTATGGCTCTGAGGCCAACTGAGAGGTGTTTACAGGTGCTGACCTGCAGGGAATATGTGGTGCAGGAGCCCAGGCCGTGGCCAGTGGCAGGAGGGCCAGAGGAGCTGTGGAGGGCCCGGGCTGGCCAAGGCCTCCCAGCGTCATTTTGAGAAGGAGAAATGCTAGAAGTCAGGTGGGAGGCATCAGCTCCTATGTGAGTTTTGTGGTCCTTCCTGGCCACACTGAAGGATAGGCCGGATGGGACCAGAAGACTGTGGAGAGAGTCAGCAACTGCTGGCTGAAAGGCTGGGTTTATGCAGAGGGGGCTGTTGAGGCTGGATGTGAGGATGGGTGGGGGTCGCCCGGAAGCCAGCTGGGGTTCTCAGATGGTTCTCAGTGCACTGCAGAACAGGAAACAGACCGCTGCCTCACCCCACCTAAACACACAGCCGTCATGTCCAGCGGAGATGTGCTGGGTCTGCCTCTCGCCTCCTGTCAGCAGCACGTGTGTCAGCTGGCCAGGAGGAAATCCCAGTGGCAGGCCCGCCCCCGTGTCTCCATGGTGACCCCCATCCCGAGCCCCCCTGTCGCCGCCTGCATGTGGCCACCTTCCTGGGGGGCCTGAGGCACGGGAAGGCTCTCTGGATTTCTGCACAGGAAAGAGCCAATAAACACAGATAGGTCCTCGCTGGTGACATCTGGAAAAGAGATGAATAGAAACAAGCTGTCCTAATTCAAAATCTACCTGAAGCCTGTCATCTAGTTAAGACTGCAGAAAAGGCCGGGGTGGGGGGTGGTGTGAATCCCAGGAGGCCACCAGGGAGGCCTGGCGGGGTGGCGCCTGGCCTTCTGCAGGGAAACCAGAAAGCTACTCTCCAGGGCCGGCAGAGACACCAGGTTTGAGAACAGCCTGGGCATGTTGTACACTGAGGGATGGCCAGACCCCTCCGGAGAGCAGGGTGTGATGGATAAGAATAAACATTAGACTAATAAAGACTAGGGTCCAAGCCAGCCCAGCCACTTGTGCTTTGGGCCTTTTGTGGGCCTCAGTTTCACTCCTCTGGAAGTGGGGGTCATAATAAAACCCTGTTGGGACCCAGGATGAGACTGCTGAGCTTAAAACCTGGCACATGATAGATCCCAACCACAGGACTCCAGTTCATCTGTCCTGCCCGCTAGGCCCGCATGAGCCCCACCTGACCCACAGCGCCATGGTCAGGACTCACCCAAGAACATAAGGCACAACAGGGCTCTCAGAGCCCTCAGTGGTGCAGACATCCTGGCTAAGGCAGGTTGCTTGTGGCTGTCCTTCAGGAAGACAGGGCGAGCTGTCTGTCTCTGTACTGGCTGCTCCAGAAATCAGAGCTGTTTGGATGCAATGGTTAATTCATTCCCATATCTGTTCTTGACTTCTCTTTCAAATCCACTAGGGAGATTCTCTGTTGGTCTGTGCCCAGGAGCCTGCTCTAATTCTGGATGCCCTGGGTTACCTGCCCTTTGCCTTCTAAACCTTTTGATAGCTTTTGGCCCCAAATCATATGATCTGAACGGTCCTGGTGTGGAATTTAATTTCTGTCCTGGGTATCACAGGGAGCACAGAAGGAAGTTGAATTCTGTGTCCTCGGTACTCTTTACCCCGGAGGCAGTTGGCAAAATACCAAGGGTTAGAGGGGTTCAACTAGAGTGTCTTGGGGCCCAGCCTCCAGGGAAGCCCCAGGGAACCCCTGGGAGGTGGAGAAATTTCACTGACCTGGAGAGGGAAGCTTTCTGTTTGGGAGAAGGGAGATAACCAAGCCCTGAAGCTATCAGGAAGTAAACATGGGGCAGCGGAGACTTGAAGCGCAGCACTGGCCCTTTAGAAACGCACTATTGTGTGCTTTGCCTCACTCAGTCTGATGGTCCGAGCAGAAAGGCAGAGGTGTGGAGAGGCTGTTCTTGTCCACATGGCTACATCAGATAATGCCAGCAACCTCAGTGGCCGGATGCAAGAAGAGTGCTTTTGTCACACACCTCACTCCAGGACAGGCTGTGATGCTGCGGCCCAGGAGGACCCTATGGCTCTAGGCCCCTGCCGCGGAGCCCTGCGGGTCTTCTTAGTTGATGTGCAGGGAAGGGGGTTAGAGAGCTAAGCACAGGCTGGACTGCCGAGCTCAGGTGTGGCGATATGGCTTCTGCCTGTTTCCTTAGCAAGATTCAGTTTACACAGGGCCAGGCCCGACACCCTAAGCAGAAGTCCCTCTGTATTTGTGCACAAAAATCGCTCACCTTAGAGGGTGGGCTCACAGCCCAGAGATGGGCAACAAGACAGGTGTAGCAGGAAAACAGCGGAACTGGTCCTTGCTGTGGGATGGGCTGATGGTGGGTTTTCCCAGAGTTCTTTGCAGGGCCACAAGTCCCAGCTCAGCTCAGTTGCCTTTGTTACCTGGATTATTCAAGATACCCCTGTGAGAAGAGGATTTTTAAAAAGATTTTTTAACATGGGAAGTGATTTGTAAAAGAGCTGATAGCTTTAATGACAAGCCTATTTAGTTGATAAAATTAGCCATCAGAAGAATAACTTATGTTATCCTTTTGCCATAATTTAAATTTATGACCAACTACCAGTCATCTTCACAGTGGATGGAAAGGGGCCAAGGTCGGTTTCAGCTTCACCCTGGCCCTAAATCATGAGTTTGCAACTGTCTCCTGATTTTTATTGTTACCAACAATGGTGGAACTAATGGAAATAAACATTGGATGCCATCCCAAAAGCAGATGGGGTGGAAGGCAGGGCAGTCTGTGTAGACAGCACTAATAGGATGGAGCAGAATTATTGCTGTTGCATTAGATACCATCGAGCTCTGGCCCAGGAGTGCATTGATCGGACCGAGGGCCGCATCCAGTGGACTCCACACCCAGCCCATTAGAGGCAGAGAAGTGCTGGGTGTGGCCACAGCCAGCCGCTGATGGGTCCAGCCTGCTCTGCCCCGAGTTACAAAACGCCTGTGGAAAGGGTCTGATCCACTCCCGTAAAGCACACCCCGGGCTTCCCTGCGGACCCCAGCCCATCTGGTGGGGTTATCTGATTAGAAATATTTAGCTAATGACATGCATTTAGTGGGGCTGTGACTGCACTTTGAGTCTTTCCCAGCCTGGAGTGAACTTTTTTTCTCCCAGCAGACCAGTGTGCCAACGGAAAACTTACTCCATCCAATCATCAAAGCCCCCTGCACCCTCAGCCTCATGTACTTCATTGCATCCTGATGATGAAGCTTCTGTGTTTATCCTGCTCAGGAGTGGCCATGTTTCTGGAAGTTTCTCATTAGATTTGAAGTTTGGGGCCACAATTCCTTTTTGTTTTGACGTTTTGCTGCCACGGATTGGACCCCAAGCCTCTCCCGAGCTAAGCCTGAACTTGCCCTGAGCCGCACCCCTGGCCCCAGGATGGATGGATTTTTGTCACATTCTCTTCTGGGGCTTTAATCCTGTGCAGGGCCCACTGACTGCATCTCGTGTGTGTGTCTTACACACGAGATGCCCCGTTCCCTCTCTTTTCTTGGGCTTAGGTTTTGATATTTGTATTGGCCTGTTCAAAAACCCTGTCTTCTGTGATATCCAATCTGCTGTCACTCTCATCAGGAGTACTCAATTTTAAATATTATATATGAAGGTTCTGAGAGTTTCACTGGACTCCTTTCATAGATTCCAGTTCTTTGCTGGAATGCCGCATTCATTTTGCCCATCTTTTCCTTTATTTTCTTTAATATTTTTGAATAATCATAGTTAATTTGAAATCTTTTAATTGCAGCACTGAGGACTAAACCTAGGGAGTGCTGAGCTCCATCCCCAGCCCTTTACTTTTTCTCGTTTTTGTTTTGAGACAGGACCTTGCTTAGGCTGACTAGCACTTAGAGTCCTCTTGCTGCAGCCTCCCAAGGAGCCATCATGCCCTACTTTATCTGTTTATCAAACATTTACATAGGTCAGCTTCGGTGACTTCTCCCTTCCTATTTGCATGGCAGGTGATTCATAGTCCATGCTGTGCGGTGCTGATGGCTCCTCTAGAGGTTCTGAATTTCATGTTCTCTAAAGACTTGTTCCCCAGAGTGGGCATCCCAGCCGGGAACAGGGGTCAGCCTTGAGGCACACTGAGCATTCCCGGCACTTGCACTTCCTTCCCCCACAGCTGGGACTAGACACAGTGCTGAATCCATTGCAGACCCACAAGACAGTGAGGCTTTGTGCGTTATTGGACAACACAGGAAAATAAGAGAGACCCAGAGGGCCGGAGGGTTAGCTCAGTGGTTCCGGCTCCTGCCTTGCAAGCGCAAGGTCCTGAGTTCGATCCCCGGTAACCACATATAATGCTGGGCATGGAGACACGCCCACCAACAATCAACGC